>CM076717.1:26228121-26230621 GCA_038501795.1 Pseudopleuronectes americanus | reverse complement strand
TCTGTGTTACAGACGTGTCTCCGTGTTACAGACGAGTGAGCAGGATCACACAATCGTCCCCTCCACCTGTTTGTTTTCAGTGGCTTGTTGACTCGCAGCTTGTCGGTGGTCCTGTGGTCAGACGGACGTTCACCTGAGGAAGACGAGAACAACCAACAACAAATATCTTGATTTCCTCACGTTGACAGGAAGGAGGTGCTGCTGGTTTCACTAAATTATAAAGTTGAAAAGAAAGAACAAACCTCAGATTTTCATTTTGTTTGTTTGCAGAGTTCCTGAAATCTGAGCATCAAACACAATCTGCATGAACACAGCAAAGAGTTAATGATCAAGACTTTTCCCTCAATTCCTCTAAAGAAAACAAAAGTTATGTAATAATATAAACATGCATCTCTCAGTGATATAAGTGAACCTCAATCCTTCAGGTGAATCTGCAGCACAGTGACGGGCTGACACCCGCTGTGCAGACAGGACCCCCCCCCCTCACTGATGGTTTACCCTCAGCTCAAACACTTTCATTACATGAAGTACAACATGCACATCAACAAACCCAGCTTCCTGCAATAATCACACAACTCTACACACACAACAGGTTTCTGTGCAGACGAGCTGTAAACACGTCCTCTGGTTGTTTGTTCATATGGAGAAACTCAGAGTGAAACAATTTCCACTTCGATATTCTCTGTCCTCAACGTGTAATTACAGAGATGCAGGGTTAAGGCTACATTTGATTGCGGCTGCAGATTCCAGCCGATTAATTACGTGTTATCATAAAGTTAAGACCGAGCCTGAAGTGGATTTTCTGTTTTCTTTGCAATTCACATGATGCTGGCTTCCCCCAAACTGGGCCTGAGCGCCGTGACCCGGCTGCTCAGAGGGAAAGAGCAGCGTCGGGCCAAAGGAGAGATTCCTCTCTCGGGCTCAAATAAACAAACAGAGCGCCGGAGTACAAGAGGAGTGAAGTACTCAGAGTACTCACAAGGCAGAAGTACCTTCTACTCAGGAAGAAAACTACTCAAGACTGAAGAGCAGAACTTGTCTTGAAAGTCAGCCGAGATTCAAAATGTTTGATTAAAAACCTTGAAACTTGACATTTGTGTGTACAACAATCATCATGATCGCCCCCTGGTGGGTGGCTGCAGTACAGGTCATGCACAACGTCCAAGCAACGTCCTGCTTGTTACACGTGAAAGAACATAAGTGTGAATCAGCTGTGTGATGGTTTGTCTGACAGGAATTCTTCCCTCGGTGTGAATCCGGCCTCCTGCTCAGGCGCCGGGTGCCACAGCGTTTATTTGTGACGCTGTAAAGGTCTCGTGTGTTAAACTGGAAAAACAAACGTCCCCGAGCTGAGGACGTGCAGTCTCAGATGCCGGTGCAGTGAACTTCCCTCGGTCATGATGAAGGACGAGAGGACTCGTTCTGACCTGTGGCACAAATAACAACATTATATTTACCAGATCTTAAAAACTGTTCTTCAGACGGATCATCCCCCCCACAGAGTCCGGTGCTTTAAAGCTACCGATGCTTCAACCTGCAGCTCTTCAAACAGCAGGTAGCCATGACTGTGGCAGGATTGAACATGGTGATGGACTTCATCTTCACTAAACGTCTCTGTGGACGTCAGACCTTAAAACACCAGCCGATGGTTGTATAGGAGTTGTATGTTAATGATGCTGAAGAGTTCAGGCTCACAAAATTGCAGTTGGACAAAAACATCCCTGAAAGATTTGTCTTATGATTTAAATCTCAGACGTAAACCTCTCTGATGCCTCGTCCTGTGTGTCTTTACTGTGTCTCACTTGCAGTCTTGTTACTTCTCCTGAAATATATTTACATGTTGAAATATCTCACAACTCAACTTCTGCACAGCTTCAACTTAGCACAACATTTTCGTTGGATCAGAGAGATGAAGACATTCTGTGACCTGTCAATGTTTATCACCTGACCAGCCCCAACCCCCCCAGAGAAAACCAGAGTAATGGCTAAATAATGATTTCCAATCCCACCCCAGTGTGTGTTGATGGGTGTGCAGCTGGCTGTGCATGTGTTGTTTCAGAGTGTGTAACCGAGCACAGTGGAAGCAACGCGACAGAGGTTCACACTGATCGTCTCCTAAGAGGAAAGTGTTCAGACCTGGTTTCTGTTCTACACCCACACGTATTCACATCTGTTTATGAATCTGGACGAAACCTGTCTTCTGTGTAGTGACCAGCAGGGGGCGACTCCTCTGGTAGTTTCTATAGAAGTCTATAGAAAGTGACTTCTCACTTTATAACGTCAGTAAACATTCAGGAGTTTCTGTCTCAGTCTCTAGTTTCAAGTCTTCTTCAAACTGCTGATGTTCATTTAGTGAATTATGATCATTGAGACTAAATATGTTGTGGGGGGGGGAATCGTCCAATGGGTGGGAGGCATGTTGCTGTTATTCACAATCACATCCAACATCAGGCCCACTTACTGTGTGTAGTGACGGCAGTTGGAAGGTCGGTTTCTGTTC
>CM076717.1:26063121-26223121 GCA_038501795.1 Pseudopleuronectes americanus | reverse complement strand
CCTGGTGACTGGCTGCACTACAGGTCATAAACTCTGCCTCCTCCATGTTAGCAGATGGGACACGGACCAAGCTAGCACAATCACTTATTGTTGTTATTTTGTTGCTTTTGTGTATTTGAAGAACTGCTGCTCTTCATATTTTCAGAAAGGACATTAATATGCACTGTCCCTGGCAAATACAGAACTAAAGAAATAAAGAAAGAGCTCGGTTTCAGTGGCGGCGTCTGCAGAGGTTTGGTGGTTTCTCAGAGTAAACAGCGCTAAGTGAGGTAGTTAACGGGAGGCTTGTTTAGTTTTCTGCCAAATGACTGACTTCAAATGGAGCGGTGCCTCAGAGACTGAGACTCAGAGACAGGAAAACCTCTGTGGTCATCATCCACCGCTGCTGCTGCTGCTGCCAGATACCAGGCTTTGATGTGGTCAGAGGTCGACTGGACGATAACCTTCTGCAGAGCGAGAGAGAATCTGAGAATCTGTCGGTACCAGAAGGAGAAGCGTGGATTCAAAAGAAGGAGACAGGTTTTAATCTAAGGTTCGTTCTGGATTCTCAAATTAAACTCAAAGTTCGATGTCAAATGTCGGCTGAGAACCAAAAGTTCTGCTTGTAATGGAAAGATATAAATCCAGCCTCCTGTGTTACGAGCACGAGCACGTACAAATAATTGACTGTGAAAGTTTTAATTATATTTTAATCACGGTTTTAAAGCAGAATATCAAACCTGAGAAATTCAACACTCAACATCCTGCAAGTAGAAATGATTCATATACTGGAAATGATTGATATCACTGTATTGTTCTTATTATGAAGCGGCTGTTCAGTGTGATGGAATTATCATGAACATTCTTTATTATTTATTTTTATGAAAAAAGAGCTTGAATTCAGTTTGAAAACATTCAGAGAGGAAGATGTCGCTCTGATGGTTCTGTCAGTTTTGGGTCTTTGGATTTGTTCTAATGATAAAACCTCAAGAACGTGTGAAGGAAACGTTGATTCAGGACCAAATTACACAGAAACTTTTATACAATTTAATCTCGTTAGGGGCAAAATGTCATATGAGAATTAAAAAGACACAAGAGAAGTTTCTGCTGCTATTAAGTGACGAGAGGAGGTGAAGTGGGAGGAGGAGACGAAGACGACAGAGAGGAGACGTCTTTATCTTTGAGCTCAATTAAACTGAAGCTCTGATGAGACGATGGTTCGGAGTCGGAGACGATTTGATATCTCCTCAAACTGAGACTGAGCCCTGGAGGTCAGAGGTCGACTCTCACTCTCTGTCTGTGTTGTGGCTGGTGCTGCAGACTTCTGTCGTCTCCTCTGAGGTTTAACAGGGTGGGTGGTAAACACACAGACAGACACACACAGACACACACGCAGACACACACACACACAGTAGTGGCTCTTGGACGTGCTGCTGAAATCCCAGAGGGGTTCATCTAGTGAAGCTCTCTGAATTTACACTCCGCTGATACAAATCTTTTCTTGTGAGAAATTCAATCCCTCGTTCAGCTCCTGCAGGAGAGAGGTCGACTGTGGTTCTAACTCGCTCCATTTACACAGGAATGCATCTGAACCCGAGTCAGGTATCTGAGCCGGCGTTAATCAAACTGTTAGATAAGCAGATTTGATTCGGAGACGACGAGAGACTCGGTTTGTTTCTTCATGTTCAGGGTGTGACTCAGTTTCATCTCATCTGGATTCCTCCTGTGACGAGTTCTGAAACAGTCGTCGCTCTCGCTCTCATTCTTTTGTAACGTTTAAATGATTCTAATGATGATGGATGAACTTGGTTTCCTGATTTCATGGATCAGCTTCACCTGCTGCACTGAAACCACAAGTGTTTCCTCGAGAAGCCACAGTTAAATTCATTAGATCCAGGTTTTTATTTCCATCATTTTCCAGAGTATTTACTGAGGGGCCGGTCAGGAGAAACTCCGGAGAACCTCCACAGCAGCTGACTCGGACATTCTCACATACAGAACCTGTGCATCATTTCAGGAGATCATCTGGAGAACACTAACCCATCTTCATCAGTTCATTCTAACACCTGAGACTTTTATTGACAGAATAGAAGCAGAACATCTCTCCTGACGCTCTGTACATTCTGAGCTGCAGTGAAACACATGGAGGAGGAGTTACAGGAGGGAACTGATGGAAACCAGCTGCCAGTCATCTACAGTCATAACCCCAAACTCTGATCTCTGACCTGCAGATCACACACACACACACACACACACACACACACACACACACACACACACACACAAACACTCAGCTGTTGAAGCAAATGTTGAAAGAATCCTGAGTCACTGCTCTCTTTGGTTTCCAACATATATGTTCTTCTTGTTTTGTTTGGTCAGGTCTATTGAGGGAGAGGACAGAGCGTCCATGTGACAACACACACACACACACACACACACACACACACAGAGACACACACACAGAGAGCTATTCTCTTCAGCCTTTGATCAGTGTGTGTAATTTCCAGCAGCATGTTCTGCAGGATTCATGCAAATCCCTTCAGAGTAGAAATAAGAAGTTGGATTTACTTTCTATCTGCAGGTTATGGATGAACATCAAAGTCCCAGACGCTCATCATGTAACCTAGAGTCCCTGTACTCTAGGTCTGTGGATCCAGAAGAAGAAGATGGTTGGTCTCTTACCTTCTGCAGCCACAGCGTGTTGTTCTCCATGGTGCTCTCCAGGTGCTGCAGCTTCTGAGCCGACCATTCTCCGTCTGTAGGAGGCGAGTCTCTCTGCACGACGCTCGACCTGCGAGAGTCACCGACCTGTCCGGCCTGCGACGCCCACCCTGCGGCCTGGCATCCGTCCAGCTCCGGGAGGATGAAGGTGTAGCTGCACTGTCCATGCTGGATGCGGTGGAACCTCTTTTTCTTCTCTGCACCTCCTCCTCCTCCTCTTCTCTGGCTTCTTCCACCTCCCCCTCGTTCTGCCCTCGCGACACCGGCTGCATCAGCGGCGACCGACAGGATCCAGAGCAGCAGGAGGACCAGCAGCCCCCGGCTGAGATGGAGGCCTGGCATGGTGCTCTCTCTGAAAGGGTTCTGTCTCAGTGTGAAGAGAGTCAGGAGGAGCTCGTTCACGCTTTGACCCCAGCTCACTTTATGACAACATCTGTGTGCAGGATGCAGGCACGAGCTTCAGTCCACGAGTTTCTGCACCTTCCACTCAGTCCATGAGGTTTGAGGTCTCCTCAGCTTCTCTTTAATTTTAGAAGACCACTTTTCTTGAAGACAGAAGCACACAGCGACACCTGTTCTCTGGTCTCACATTGAATTGTCTCCTGTTCCCTTCTCACTTGTGATGAAAGGTTGGATCCTTCTCCTCTGTTCTCTCGTCCCCTTCTTTCGTCCTTGGGTCTTGATTTTGTTGAGAGTTTTCAGGATGGACCCACATGGTTTTCCAGAAACTCCCCCCTGTCCACAATGTACCAGGTGCTGCTCCAGAAACACTCAGGAAAATATGGTTGGATAGGAATCTAGAAGGGATGGGTGATTTGAGGATTTCCAAACTGGTTTTCGAGTAAAACAGATGTTTAGGAGGCAAAGTGAAAAATGAGAATTAGATTTAAAGTTGCACATGAAATGAAAGATGACTAAAAGTCACCTCTGAATCCTCAAAGGTCCAGGAATGAAAGAATAAAGAGGAGAGGTAAAACACAGTCTTTTTTCTTTCCCATCCTTTTCTAGTGGCTGCAGCTTCAGAAGTGGCCGAAGAGAAATACTTCTTCCCCCTTTTTTATCTGGGGCTGGCTGAGAAAAGGAGAAATGGGTGAGTGAGTGAGGGAGGGAGGGAGGGGAGAGAGACAGAGAGGGAGGAGTGGACGGACAGGAGACCTGAGGGAGGTCTGTTAGAGTATACCCTCTCTATTTGTGGGCTGAGAGGAAGGCGGGAGGAAAGAGGGAATGAGAAGTGGCCAGAAAAAGTAAAAGCAAGAAGATTATAGAAAAGAGAGAGAAAGAAAGAGAGAGGGAGGGAGAGAGAGAGAGAGAGAGAGAGAGAGAGAGAGAGAGAGAGAGAGAGAGAGAGAGAGAGAGAGAGAGATGTCAGGGGTGAAAGATAAGAGAAATAGACAAAAACGAAAGAAAGAAACTTAAATGTTGAGCTGCAGATGAAAGACAGAGAGAATTGGGCCGATAGAAGAAAGAGAGAGATTTGAAGCTGCTGTAATCTGCTTTCCTGACAAACCAGAGCCTTGTATGGTCATCCACCCCGAGTCCGCTTCTGAAGCTGCAGCTCTTTTCCTCTTTATTCCACAGGCCTCCAGTTTGAGAGCAGGACTCGTTGGTTTCACGATCACATTTTGTCAAGCTTTCACTCAAAACCCTGCGCTCACACTCAAATACACTCTGCAAGGGTTTCAAACTCCTGCGCTCCAGCTCTTCTCCTCGCACTCACTCTGCTTCTGTAAGCGAATTGTCTGCAAAATCCAAAATCCCCCAACCGCCAGAATGCTAGGTGCAGTGATGACGAAAAAAGTGGGATAAACTTGAGAGTTTCACATGTGCATGGATGCAGCGTGAGCAGGAAATCCGAGCTCAAGCAGAGTATATTTGAGCGTGAGCAGGATTTTTGAGTGAAAGCTTCAGAAAATCTAATGCGGAATTAAAAAATCTAGTTCTCTAACTGAAACACCAGAAATAAAGAGAAGTAATAACCCTCTTGTGGTCAAATGGGACAAACTGTGAGCTTGCACTCAAGCAACTTTAAAAACTTATAGAAATCGCTCTGTCTCTTTCCCGACCACAAGAGGGCGGGACAATTACATTTAGCCTCTTCTTTGCATTTGAGCACAAGCAGAGGAAATCCACGTGCAATCAGGGGCTGCTCGAGTGCGAGTGCAGGGTTTTGAGTGAAAGCATTATGAAATCTTATTCATGAAATCAATGTTTCAAACAGAACGACCACGCTCCTGAGAAAAAAAAGGTAACCAACCAACAGAGCTTTTGCTTCTGGTTCTCAAGGGACCTCACATCTGTCCTGCGGCTCTGCACTCGACATGGAAACACATCCAGAGATTAGTTCCAGACAGATGGGCCGGTCCCAGGCTTATGAAACACAAGCTCGACATGTGGTGGGACAATGTGAGATGTCACTTATTGAGTTTATTTGCACAGCGATAAAGCGTTCTGCAGAAGCTGATTGATGCAAATATACGGTGCAGATAAAATAGTTCTACAGAGAGATAAGAGACACGCTCACAGATCTGAAGATAAAAGTGACACAACGCAGCAGAGAGCGTTTCCTGCTGAGCAAACGTCTTCCTCTGCTGATCGGACACGACACAAATCTTCATCTCACAACCACACACTCCTTCTTTTTGCTCCAATAGTCTATTTTTTCAGCACGGCCTGACCTCAAGTCAACTGTTGTTGCAGCATATGTCTTAGTTTCAGCGAGGCCGAGTCACTCTCTTATAACGTTAGCCAACGGGTCCTCAGGGGGGAAAGCAGAGAGGTTACTCAGTGAATGGCTTCTGCCCCCGACCACAGATCATTCTCATGGGAACGGGAGTCTGGAGCTCGGAGCTGAGAAACATGGAGCTGGTGTTTCTGCTCAGAATCAACTCACTGCAATCCTTTTTATTTGTGTTTTTAAGAAGTTGTTCTTCTCTCCAGCACTTTGTAGATGGTTTAAATAACACTTTTCTCATCTTAATGATGATCTGTTCACCTTTCCCCCCCGATGCCTCATTTCTGTGCCGTTCATCGTGTCTCAACCAAACCAGTGGAGCAGATGATGCCACCGGTTTGTTCCGAGTCCTCTTCTGTATTTATCAGATGTTTCAGACACCAGCATCAAAATCTGCTTCAGATTCTGCAGAAAAACTCAGGCCAAGTTTTTAAAGCATATTAGTTTCTCCCAGATGAAAAACGTTGGAAATATTTCACACAGGAAAATAGTAAAGTGAACTGTATTTTATAATCTGTGGCTACACTTAAACAGCTATACACCTATATAGGAAGCAATTGTTGTGTATTTGTAGGTGTATATTTTTTTGAATGTTGAGTTTTAAATGCGTTGGTATCGGCTCGTTTCCTCCTGTCAGGAACTGTTGGGTTTAAGGATCCTGAGCTCACTGTATAAAGTGAGAACACAATATTTGATGTTGCAGCACAATATCGTGTCGTAGTTCCTCCATCATGATCACACTTATTTTTGTTTCTGCTCAGACTCACACTCATATCCTGCTCTGGTTTAATACAGAGAAATGTTGTGTGACAGTTGTGTGTTTAGTGCAGCCAGCAGCCGCTCCACCGCCTCCCGGAGACTGTGACGCTGGACGTGTGGTTTCATTTGGTCATTCGTTCAAAACTGAAAATACACAACAGAACATAATCCAGCCTGAGATTATGTTTCCTCCAAAAGATTAGCTTTACAGAAATGTAATATCTAGGACAAATGCTATGAATATACAAACTTGACATCAGTGCGTTTCTCTCCACAACATCTGGAGCTAATCCTCCTCTCTGTTTTACACAGATTAATTAGGATGGTTTATTTTAGGTTAATATAATTTGGGATTCGTACTTCCTCATTGTTTTAACTATCACCTCCATGCTGGCAGCATTAGTAACGGCACGAATACAAAAACCTGTCTCTGATCGAGAATCTAAAAACAGAAAGTTGGTTTCTCACATTTTAGTAGAACTTTGAAAAAGTAGTTGAAATCAGATCATTTCTATTTCTGAGTTCCTTCCGGCTGATATCAGGAACAACTGAGTCATGAACCAGGCCTTTCACCTTCCCTCTGTGGGAAGATGGATGTGGGGTTTGTTTTATTCCAGGATCCAATTTCAGCGACGGCTCTTATTTTTGTCCCTTTCTAAACTTGATGTTTGTCTTTTAGCTTTTTTCCAAATCGAGGGCTCTGGCTTTTCTCCTCTTTCTCTCTCCTCTGCTGCTGGACACATTCACCACATCCTGGTTTGGACGGGTGATCGCTCAGTGACCGATCTCTGAGTCGTCACTCTTCCTGTTAACAGAGAAATCAACTGCAGGTGCTGTTTCCACACAGTTTTAAATGTCTCTAAATACCACACACAGTAAAACAAGTTTGAATCAATCGGAGCTTCATCTGGTTCATGTTTAGAGGCGGTTTCTTTTTTATTAATGAAATACACGTTCATTAACAACAGCTGAGGTTCACGATCACACACGTCCTGTCTGGGGAACAAGGTCACTATTGTGTTAAAGAGTTTCCTGGACCCAAAACGGAGATGTGCAAGATTATGCAGGTTGTGCAGGAAAGAAAATGTGATGAGAAAAAAAAGATTCAGGCCTGTGCTTGAAGGTCAGAAAGCAAAAAGTGACTCAATATCAAAAAATCTAAATTTAGGCAACAAAACTTGGGGAAATGAGGAAACCACCAGGGACAGATCTAACAGTGTGGAGAACAGAGAGTAATATACATGAAGGAAGGTGATTGGCTGCAGGTGAAACGTGTCAGGACGTCACAGTGATGACAGGAAGTGAAACAAACAAACAAACACACACATGGTAAGTAGTTTCAAAGTAAAACAGGAAATAAGAAATCAAAAAACACATCAGTAAAATGTGTTTTTTGATTTCTTATTTCCTGTTTTACTTTGTTCTGTATCAACAATGGACTGTAAATAAAGATGGATGGATGGATGGAAGGAAGGAAAGAAGGATGGATGGATGGATGGAAGGATGGATGGATGGAAGGATGGATGAATCCCTCCACTGTCTATGTTGACTTTCAAAAATTAGCTAAAATCGCTCGTATACAATTATTTTGAGAAATAAGCAAAATGCGCCAGAAAATCTAAAATAGAGACAGAACTCTGAACAGGCTCTGACACAGTCTTTCTCACCCGATGATGCTAAATCAACTAAATATAAATGTAACTAAAGGTTTTTAATATTAAAAGACAGTTGAACATGTTGCATCTTATTTGCACTTGTGTCCCTTCATCTATTTCTGTTAAGATAAACTTCTTATTAAGTCCAAAGCTGGGAAGTGAAGAATAATTCTCCTTGTTCAGAGTTGAAGCTGGTCCCAGTGTGACTCTATCAGCGACTCTTCAAGTATCAGACGGGCGTCAGTGATTTCCAGTGTTTGTCCACGTTATGTGTTTATCTTCATGATTGTAAGAGCTTCAGCTCGACTCCTCTTATGGTCATTCCATCATATTTGTAGAGGTTTTCTGACTTTCAGAAAAAGATAAAAAAAGATTAAAGACATTATTCATCCTTTTACATGAAGCTTCTCAGATACTTTAAAGAGTCGAGCGCCTCAAACTGCCGAGCGGAGCTTTGATGTCTCCGAGCGAAGCCGTCCGTCTGAAGGCGTCATGACACCGGGACGGGTTTGATCTTTTTTAAGCTTCAGTGATTCCTCCAGTACTTCCTGTGTCTTTTGTTGCTAGGCAACATGAGGCAAAACTGACAAATATTATGAAACACAAATAAACGAAAGCGGCTTTTTGTTCAGTTTCCACATTGAGATTTCTCTTCATTTCAGAAAACCATCACTTTTGTCCACCTAAAGACACAGGGTGGATATTCTGCAGCTGGGTGTGACCTCTGACCTCTCACTGTGTGAACAAGAGAAGAAGAACATCACATCGTAGGTCTTTAAAATAAAATCTAAAGTAGTTTGTACTTGTTTCACTGAATAATAAGGTTTTAAAGTCTGAGGGCGTTTTCACACCTTGTTCGGTTCAGAGCTTCAGACTCTTCAGTTCAGTCTGAAGCTAAACATCAGGTGTGAACGGTTCCTCAGAGCAGAAGAGGTGTTCTGGGTCTGGATCAGTGCTGTGGAGTACTGTAGTACTTTGGAGTACTGCGTCTTAAGGAGCTGATGCTGGTAGTGATACTATTATGATGTTATCATGGCAACTGAATAAACTGCTTCCTGCCTGTTGAGCCAGGTCAGGAACATTTTGTGATGATATTCAGGTTGGGTCACGACCATCTTATTGATTTGTTTTTACACTTGCCTGGAATCGAGGGAACCAATGGGCTTGAGTCGGGTGGGGACACAAACACCAGAATGGCTGTTGGGTTCAGTTCCCTCTCAGGGTCAGAACACGGCTGCTTCACATGTCCTGCATCCGTTTGGTGTGAGGTGTGACGTTCTGAGAAATTAAAGCGTCATGTAAGATGCAATACCTCGGAGCTCCCATTTTGTAGAAATGCGTTTTGAAATTGTTGCTGCAGTGGAAAGAGAGCAGCTGTAGCCACAAAAAGCATTCTGGGAAATGTAGTAAAGGGCTTATTGTGGCAGAAGTAGATCAAACAGGTTTTGGGAAAGTGGAGGCTTCTAAAAACACATTTTCCTGTAGAGACAAAGAAAAAAGTCCTGGAATTCACTGAACATGACGACGTGATCAAAGAGTTGAAGAGAAGCTAATGGGATATTTTCCATTAAAAACTGTGGGAATGAAGAGATAATGTTTTATTTAATGATAGTTTATGTACAGGAGAACGTAAACTAATCTGCTGCTTGAGTGTCTGTGAGCGGCTGAAGGAGAAGGAGACAGAGATGGTTTCAGGGAGGGAGCCGAGTCATATCATTACTTAGTTCTATCTTCAGAGAGACTTCAGCTTTTTAGAGATTTCAAAAGCTCGGCATAAATGGAGTAAGATTTCCCACCATTAGTGACGAGTGTGTTTACGTTGTATTATCTGCCTCGTTCTAACTGATTCCCACAAGTAATTCGAACCCTGATAAGCGAACATGAAGATTAACAAGGTCACTCAGTGAATTCATGACACAGAAGCAAACAAAACGATCCTTCCTCAGAGCGAGAACGGTTGTTTTTGAGGAATCAAACTGATCCTTGATGAGAGTTAAAGCCAAGTTATTTATGTAGAAGGGATTCAGCTCCTCGGACATCGTGTGGATTGTTGAGGGTGAGTCTGAAACCTGTGGGTGTGGTGCAGGAGCGAGTGGAATTTGCAGGAGGTCAGTCTTCAGCCAGCTCCTGACAGGCTTTTACATCCCAACGTAAACACGCTGCCGCTCCTCGAACTGCAGGGAAACATTAACCCTCATCAGTCAGACGTTACAGAGACGTGCCAACAGGCTCCAACACATCAGGGGCAGAACGACTGTGTTTCAGTATAACTACGCAAAAAACGGACTTTTCTCTGCTTTTCAAACGCTAGATGCAGATTTAGAACGTCACATGCAGCCAATCAGGAGGCTGTGTTTTGTCAGTTTCACTCTAAAGTTACAGAACAGACTTAATATCATATATTTTTAAAAGTAAGCTGAGCCTTTTATCCACTTTAGTCTTTAACTATCTACGAGTTTCCTGACACAGGAGCTGCAGCACCTCCACACACACTTTACTGCTGCAATACTTCACCTTGACTTCATGGTTTTGTGCAACAGGCAGGAAATTCAACTTGATTCAGATCCTGTCGTCTTCTGCTGAAGTACGGCCGATGATGCAACGCTGGTTAAAAATGTCTCATCACAACCCTCATATTCATCAGCACAATTGTTTTCAGCTCCCACTTCTCCCTCTGTAACCCCCCAGTTCATTATTATAAGATACACACCAGATTTGTTTTAAAATGCTTAACAAAAGACGTGATTGTGTAACTCAATTCATAGAAAAGCATATTGTATAACACAACTTTTATAAATCTGATTGTTCTTGCTCAAATGATTATTTTGGAATTTAATTATTGTTGTGTTTATGTTTCATTTTAAGCTACATTGTGCTCATGCACATCTTTTAAATGATTATAGCAGTTTTTAACCTCTGATTTAATATGAATTATTTTCTTATGTTCTTTTGTTGCATTATACATTTGTTCTCTTTCACGACTTGTTTCCTGTGTTGTCATCGCTGAGACGAAGATTAAGACATCGTTGTGATTGAGACAAAAAAGAGGAAGAGACGTGTGGATGAAAGGTTTTGAGATTCAGGAAACACTCTGACATCGAGCAGCTGTCGATACAAGCAGAAGAAACAGAAACAGATTAATGATCCAAAGGAATCAGAAGATGATTCATCTACTTGTCCTCTCTCTGGTCCTCACAGGTAACAGTACACACACACACACACACTAATATAGAGCACACACATACACACACACACTAATATACAGCGCAAACACACACACACACACACACACTAATATGTGATGACATATTACCCTGTTTTCTCGAAATACACATTCATCAGCTCATTTAGTTTGAGATAATTACTTCATTTTAATGATCTCTGCTGCATGATATGAGTTTTATAATAAGTCATAAACTGCACTGAAGAGTTTTACTGTAAAATATAAAACACATAAAATATTAAAACATGATGATGATGGGAAAAATTCCACTGATGATTAGGTAGAGATGTTTTCTGTGTTTGTTTTCATATTTATAAAAATGTTTAATTGTCCAAAATATGAATATTTGAACTAAAATTGAAGTAAAAACTATTTTAATTTATTTCCTGAATATTAAAGACCCCTGGTGGCAGGAAGCTGGCAGGGCACACGGCAACAGCCAGTTTAAAGTGTGACACCAATTATATTAATGACTCACAAATACTTACAATAATAAATAAATACTTCACGTTTACTATTGTAATTAAACAAAGATTATTTGACTCTGACACTGTAGATGTTTACTGTTTTATTCTATAACATCAAGAGAAAAAAAAACACTCTTATTAAACAATTATCCTGAAATTGTTGAATATTTCTCATGACCAAAATATTCAGTAATATACCTGATAATAAATTCCTCTGTTTATTGACTGTTTCCTTTCTTTGAATCGTTCACAACAGGCTGTGAGGCTGACAATGATGAAATCAAGGCGTGTACGGGAGGATGGTTTGAATTCTCCTGCGAATACAAAATTGGAACATATCAAACCATCGACGTCAAGATTCCCAAAAGAAAAAACGTAAAAAGCAGCAAAGTGAACACATGGGAACAGGATAAGAATGTTCACTTGCACCACGATGAAGAAAAAAAACTCCTCAGGGTGAAAGTCACAGCACTGACATCTGCTGATTCTGGGGTTTACAAGTGTAAGATTCAAGGAAAACCAACCAAAGTGGAGCTGGAACTGAAAAAAGGTAAGAAAATGATTCATCTCATCAGTGACTTTCTTGTTCTTCGTCAAAGTCCTTTACAAATATAAAAGTCAATAATTATAAAGTTAGAGTTACTATCATTATCTTTCATGAGAGTTGGTTAAACATTATACATTTATTTTTGAAGTTTAATTCCATAAAATATTCTGTGATATTTACATATTATGTATTTTACTTTGCTGTGATGAGTAATACCCACAGATCTGTCAGGATCATAGACTGTGATCAAGATCGCCCCCTTGTGGCGGCAGTGTGGGTCACAAACCCCGCCTCCTACATGTTAAGAAAATGGGTAAAGGATCAAACTGTGAATATTTAAGATCACGTCAGTTGGAAAGAAGTTTCTGTGATTTGAGGTCGTTCTTATCACACTGATGTTTGTCACTTCTGCACAGACGTTGTACATCTTTATTTAATCAACTTCATTATATTTCTATTTTTATTTATTTATTACACATTTCTATCTACTTGTCTTATTTGTCTATATTTCTTTCATTCTATTCTTTTCAATCTTTTACTTGTTTTTTTTAACATAAATAGATTTCTCTTGACTTTGTGGTTTCTAATGTCGACCTCTGTGTATGAAATAAATAAAACCTTGGCTTTCTCAAACACTGACTTATCTTCCCAGATTCAGTAGCGTTCATATCTCAAGTCCTCATTGACGTACAGTAGCTGACAAAGTTAGGAAAACAAAGGTATAGTCCTGATATGGTTTATGCATCTGAAACCTTTAACGTTTCTCTTTTACCTGCAGACGGCTGCCAGGATCTGCTTCATCAAACTGTTTACACAAAGGATGAGACCACCGTAACATGCAACTATAACCCAAAGGACAGAAGAGGATTTTTTTTCTGCAAAGAGAAAGGTTCTGACTGCGAGGACGTTTTTCCAACACATACTCCACGGTCAGAGGGAAGGTTCAGGCTGACGGAAATCGAAAGGGGCTTCAACGTGTCCATCAGCGACGTGTCCTCGCAGGATGGGGGCGTCTACTGGTGTGGACACAAATCGGCTCGTAGAAGTTACAGGATTTCACTCAGACAAATAAAGCTGGATGTTAAAAGTGAGTCATAATTCTCTACAGCCTCTGATGTTTGTCTCATATGTTAAGATATGACCAAATTACTGTTTTTTTCGTGCCTCCTCCATGTTAGCAGATGAGACACGGCCCAAACGACTCAAAGTGGACGTACATAATGTGTTTATCAAAGATGGTTTCTGTAATCTATCTCTCAGATGTTTGTTCAAGTGTTTTCTGATCAGTTTGGTTTTATTTAGTTATTTGATGATATAAAAATTGGCAGAGACGTCATGATTGACAGCTGAGACTGACTCCTGATTGGTCCAGAGCATTTCTAAAGTGGGACCTTGCGACCACAGCTTCATCGACCAATCACAACCGCCCAGACTCCTACGGACATCAAAAGATCAAGATGGCCGCGACCATGTCCGAGATATTCTGGCTTCATTTCTGGATGGTGGGAGGAGGTGTTGACCTGTCGTCCATCTTTATTTATTGCCTATGATCTGGATACTTCTACCTCAATGTTCGTCCATCACAGCACTTGTCCTCTGAGGGTTGCACGGGGCTGGAGCCAAACCCAGCTTGACTCCAGATACCAGAGTAATTTGGAAGTTGTGGATTCACACAGGCTCAAGTGGCAAAGAACGATCCAGTGCCGCAACAAACAATGACCAGATCCTCTGAATCAGACGCTCCAACTGCCTGTGAGGCCAAGTGCATAATTAATCATTTTGAATTTAATCTGTTTTATCTAGTTTCAGCGCCTCCACCTGCAACAACACCCTCCGTCCATGAAACCACTGGATCTTCTACTTCCTCAGTCCAGACAACCACTGCATCTTCTAAGCATCAGGGTGAGGAAGGAAACTTTGGTTTTAAAAACATCCAAAAACAAGTGAAAACTTCCCTTAAATTCAATTACACTGATGATTCTGGACGAATGTTGTTGGTGATGGTTGTTCCGTTGTTGTGTGGCTTTGATTGCCAGGTGGCTCTTGGTTACTGGTTACCGTTGCAATTGTTGCAGTGGTGTGTGCAGCCGCGCTGGTGCTTCTGGTCGTCATGTACAAACGTAAGAGATTTCTCACTCTGCAGAACATGAATCACTCACAAGTTGCCTCAAATTGTGATTATGGAAATGTTTCCAGGGGACCCCAAAAAGTGATGCACCTGCTCTAGTTCAATACTCTGTCAAATTATTCAATATATAACTATTTATAATTTATTTTATGGGTCCAAACGTTTCCGTTGTTTTTCTGTTTGCACGTTTTCTTGATTTGCAGTGTGTCCTAACCCTAACCCAGGATATGAGGGATCAAAAAACACAACCCAGAACGAGGTAAACACACAGTGTGCGTGGGTGTGTTTGTGTGTGTGTGTGTGTGTGTGTAATCAATTATAATTGGAATCTTCTTCCATGCCTGATATCAGAAGCCCTTGTGTGCGGAACCATGAATCAATTTAAAAATGCAGTGTGTAGAATGTAGTGACATCTAGTGGTGAAGTGTCACGTGGCAGCTGAACACCCCTCACCTAAAAACAGAAAGTTTGTTTTTCGGAGCAGCTGAGATGATCATTCTCATTACAAACTTTAGTTTGAGTTGATGCTTATTGTCAGGTTGTAAATAACTTGTGTGTTTTTCATCCCGGCAGGACCACAGCTATGCAGAGATAGAAGAGCGCCCCCAGAAGCCAGACTCAGGAACTGCACCAAAAACCCTGTACGTCACTGCCAACTTCCCCACAAACGTTTCTGGCTCCCATTACTCCAACATCCTGTTTGAGAAAAGCTCTGGTGAAGTTAGTGGTGACACATATTCCACTGTAGGGGGCAGTGTCCCGTGTCCCAGCTACTCTACTGTCAATCATCCTTCCAGCTTCACTGAACCAACCTCCTGATTCTACCGTCAACTTCTCCGTCAAGTCCTCACAGGAGCCTTAAAAACACAAACCTGGCTCAGACGTCAGAAAGAAACAAGAATAATCAAGAATCAATTCCTTAATTTTTCATCTTTTCTCTCAGAGCTCCTTCTCTCGCTGATCACAGTGAACAACTTAACTACTGATTCTATTAATAACTCTTACAACTCTAAGACGTAGATCCCAGCAGCTTTTCTGCAGCACTTAATACAATTATAATCATCGTGGATCAGAAAGTAAATACGTTTATTTTCGGTTTCCTCTTTACAACATTACAGTGATGAAAGATTCAGATCACAACTTTTAAACTAAAGGTTTTATTCTTTCCTGAACTTTCATATCGATGAGTTTCTGTTTAAGGCTCTTTTACTATGTTGCATCTTTCTTAACACTTAACATGCAGATGGGGGTTGTTCATATTAATCAAATATTAAAAAGTATTTTTATCATTTTATAAATATTAAAAGTGAAAACGGTAAAACGTCCATATTTGATATTATCATGATATTATGATATCATTACCTATTGTGCCAGTGATTTTAAGATTCAATAAATTAAAGTGTAAGAAGACATAGCGTGAAGTTCTGCAGATTGACCACATGTCTGTCATAAAATGTATTTTTATACTCAAGTATGTTGGAAAATATACATTTAAACAGTGATTTGTGTTTTATTTACTGTATCTGAACTCTTTCTATAAAAAAATCCCATGATAATGAAACATCATCCGGGGTCTAGCTCATGTCCATGCACTCTGCTCCGCTCCCGCCCTCCCCTCCCTGGACGCTCTGGTAAATAGAAGCCATGTCGGCGTTGGTTCGGATCTGGTTGGCGAAGTCGGCCATGCTGGGGCTCCTCTCCACGTCGGGCACGGCCAGCAGGGCGGCGACAGCGCGCATGGCCGAGCGTCGCAGCTCCTCCTGCTTCTCAAACTCCTGCTTCACAGAACCGGCCTTCACCTGCAGGGGGCGCCAGGTGACAGCAATGAGGGAAAAAACACACTTATGGACGTGATGTGTGTGTGTGTGTGTGTGTGTGTGTGTGTGTGTACCTTGGTGGTGCAGGTAGCTTTAAGTGGCTCCACCAGTCTGTCCAATCGTTGAAGAACAGCAGCAGGACACAGAGACGCGAGTCTGGCCAACATCAGGAAGGTCAGCATCTGCACATACATAAATACACACACACACACACACACACACACACACACACACTGAAACACACTGAATTATACAGATTATTAATCAGCTTTCGACTCATCACTCACAGTCACCAGCAAAAACCTGCTGCATTGGACGATAGTGCCATCTACTGGACTATAAACAAAATTTACTCCTGATACTCCAACATATTTGTGTCACCTCAGCTTCTGAGTTTTTTCTTCACTACCCACCCTGATGTCATAGTGGTCTTTGAGTCCTTCTTCTACATGATCCAGGAACTGCAGGACGTCCAGCCCCTCCAGGCAGCTGTCCAGCAGAGTGTACATACATTCAAACGCTGCTTTACGCACGTCCAGACCGTCGTCCACCGTGTGTTTGAACGGACCCATCTCAACCTGCAGGGAACAATCATTTAACACGACCGCATTAAGAGAGAAACCCCGCTAACAGCTTCCTCAGCCTCCCGACCAGACAACCCACTTCTCTGATGAGGTCCTTCCTGATCTGCGTCTCCTTGTAGAGGTGAGGCAGCACAGTTCCCAGCAGGCCGCGGATCAGGGCCGGTTTGTTATGAGCTGCGGAGTTAAACATCACCAAAGCCACGCGACGCACGTTGAGGTCTTCATCCTGCAGCGTCTTTAGGAAGTCGCCTGAAGAGAGATGGTGTCAGGGTTAACCAACAGACATGATGTGTGTGAGTACAAAGTTGAGCATCAGTTGGGAGGCTGCGCTCTTAAACAGCAGGGTAGACTAAGGCCCGCCTACCAGCTGAGGATAGTAAAAACTTGATGGACAACGAGGCCATGTAAGGAGGTTTGAGTCCTCCTTTAGTAGCCGCAGGTTCAGGTCTGACCATTTGCTGTATGTCTTTCCCGCTTTCTTCCACTTTCACCCTTTAATGTTTAAATGACTGATTTCTGAAGGCTTAATGTCAGAATATTACCTTTAAAAAATTTTTATGGATGTTTTAACTGCCCACTGATGCAGGAAGAATTTCACTGGTGCTGCTAACGGTCAGAGTAACTGTGACAGTTACAGTTAGTTACAACTCTCAGAATTAGGATCAGGTTTAGGTTTATCTTAAATCTCGGAGTTTATCGGCGATCATCTGATGATAAACTAGCCTCTGAGGGCAATTGTTTACAGTCCAACTGGTTCCAGTTATCACATGAGAGTGATACTTTTTGAAGGTGTTTTAGGTCCAGACGTCATTTTGCTAATTTCTATTAAGAGCTAATTAAATCACATTTCAGTCAATGTGTTCCATCTCTCTCTCTCTCTCTCTCTCTCTCTCTCTCTCTCTCTCTCTCTCCCCACACAGATTGTTTCCATGTGGGCAACCAAAGCTCAAACGTGATACGAGAACCAGAAGCTTCCAGCCCTGAAATCTTCACTGACACACTCTGTATCTTCACATGAAGAATCTATTTGTCGAGGTTTGGCCACAGTCAAAGGAAACTTACCGATGCAGTCTTTCAGCAGCGAATCTATGGGAGTAGGTTGGTCAACAATAGTGAACTTGATCGCTGTCACCACTGTGCTGCGAGCCAGAGCCGAACCTGTGAGGGGCGGGGGAAAGTGTTTTTTATTTGACCTTTAACAGAAACATAGAAACATGAATTTGATTCTCTAAAAACTTTGGAGCCATCCTCGTATTCCTTAAAAACTGCAAACAAACCAAACGTCACGACAATCTGACCATTAACTTTAGAAATATGTTTTGTTTGGACCAAAGTATTGAATGAATTGACAAACCATAGACTATAAATAAAGATGGACGACATAACAGCTGACAAAAGTGAAGCCAAAACATCTGGGACCCCGGCTGCAGTGCAGGTCATCTAAACTTCCACATGATGTCACTGTCTGAAATATTTTGGTTTCATGTTTGTCCAATGGGAGGAAATGGAGACATGTTGTCCACCGTTATTGGGACAAACATGTCGATGGATCACCAATACGTCTGGGACCAGTTAACCTTCTCCTCGCTCCCACCTCGTACCAGCTCGAAGTTGCTGTTTCAGTCGTGGTAACAGCTGTGCAGGGTCGACCAACGTCAGTTTCCCCAGACACTCGGCCACCAGGTTCCTGGTCCCCTCCTCCGGACACTGGCAGTTCTGAATCAGCAAAGCCCAGATAGACTCCACATGGGGCGAGAGACTGGAGGCTGGACAGGCACTGGACAGAGAGAGAGAGAGAGAGAGAGAGAGAGAGAGAGAGAGAGAGAGAGAGAGAGATACTTAATAACAGTGCAAAATTAATTCCAACTCAAAGAAAACTAATTCACATGCCTCACACACACACAGTACACACACCTAATGACTTCTTTGAGGGAGTGGAGCAGCAGGTATTGTCTCCTCGGCTGAGTGGAGATCTCCTTCAGGAGGAAGGGCAGGTAGTCGCTCAGGCTGCCGACTGCCATGCTGCCCAAAGCACAGGAGGCTGCTGTCTTCACCTGGAATGATCATCCCACCATAAATCATCAGGGTTATTAGTAGTTGAAACCAATCCATGCAGAAGTGAAAACAGGAGTGTGCGGGCATCTGACCTCCTCACTGGTGGAGGTGAAGGCCTGCAGGATGACTCCCTGCACCTCCTTACTTCCTCCCAGACTGCCGCTCCTCCCCACCTCCCCGAGACTCAGCAGGGCCAGGACACGAGCGGACTCAGGGGATCCAGGGTTCTTCACCTGAGGAGGAGAGAACAACTGAGACCTGAGCGGAGACAGCAGAGAAGATCAGAGGAGCTGTGAGCGACGCACCTCCTGGATGAGGCCGGACACGGTGCCTGGAGACTCCTTGGGGCAGGCGGAGGTCAGAGCAGCCACACAGCGAGCGACAGAGTGGTACGACTGTCTGTGGATGACGCCTCCGTCTGCTGAGGCCGGGGAGCTGTGAAAGGGCTCGGTGAGAGACCTCAGCAACTGACTGGAGGAGGAGGAGAGGAGGGGAGGAGGGGAGGAGAGGAGGAGGAGGAGGAGGAGGAGGAGGAGAGGAGGGGAGGAGGGGAGGAGAGGAGGAGGAGGAGGAGGAGGAGGAGGAGGAGGAGGAGAGGAGAGGAGAGGAGAGGAGAGGAGGAGGAGAGGAGAGGAGAGGAGAGGAGAGGAGAGGAGAGGAGAGGAGAGGAGAGGAGAGGAGAGGAGGGGAGGTGGAGGAGAGGAGAGGAGAGGAGAGGAGAGGAGAGGAGAGGAGGAGGAGGAGGAGGAGGAGGAGGAGAGGAGAGGAGAGGAGAGGAGAGGAGAGGAGAGGAGAGGAGAGGAGAGGAGAGGAGAGGAGAGGAGAGGAGAGGAGAGTAGAGTAGAGGAGGAGATTTTAGATTTTCCAGACCTGCACGTCTTTGGACTGTGGGAGGAAGCAGGAGAAAATCCCCACAGACGTGAAAAGAACATGCAAAGTCTCCAGGCGACCTGGGATTCAAACCTAGTTCCATGATGAGGATTTTTGTAACTGCTGCTTCAGATTATTATAAATCATCTCTAAGGATCAATTTGTAATCAGTTGTATATTAATTTTCTACCTTTACAAACTTGAGATTAGATTAATGAGCTGAAACAGTAGTTTTTCTGTAAAGTCTCCAAACGGATTCTAATCAGTGGTGTGGGATTTGAAAAAAAGTTCTTAAAAGTAATTGTTTACAAGCCTGAGGGAAACTGGATTTTTGCACACTTGCGGTTTTTAATTATTACGCATTCAAAAAACGTTCTCTCTGCAACATCTGTTCAAACACATCAGACTTCATCATCATCTGAAATCAGCTTTAAAACAAAAGCACCACAAACAGAAAGCTGCTGAGCACTTTATCAAATGTTCTATTGGGATGTAAACTGCTGGGACTCTTCCTGTCGTACCTGTAGCCCATGTTGCTGGTTTTGGACAGAACCAGCGCCTGGATGAAGTCCAGGACGGCTGCGAGAGCGCCGCCCTGCAGGAGAGGAGAGTGGACGAGCCTGAAGACGCCCGGCAGCACGGAGGAGCTGATCTTAGCCAGAGAGGACGGACAGGCTCGGGCCATGCAGGTCAGCAAGGTGACGGATACCTGAACAGAGACACAAGCACTGTTGATACATCATGTTCATATTATTTTCAAAGCACTTTAGAAAGTGTGATCCAGATAATATAGAAATAAAGTTCTGCTAAAGAGGTCAGAGGTCGCCTTAAGCTTCCTAAGCAGAAACTACAGGATGAATTTCCATTCCATCTAGAAGACGGATCAAATATGGGTCAGGGAAGAACTTATTACATTTGGGTGTGGATCCAGATCAGGGGGCGGATTCAATTATTTATAGTTTTTTCAGCATTTCAGTTGATTTCTCCAATAATTCACCATGTCTAGAGGACTGATATCGAGGAGTGTGATTTGTGGCAGCTTGACTGAATTACAGGAGATTTCTCGAGGTGTGAACTCTGAGTCACATTCTAGTTTTAGATCGACACCTGCATGTGAATCGTCCCACAGCCGATCACCTTTAAGACAAATGTTCTTAGCATGAGAGTTGTTGTTGATACAGATGTGGTTTCGTGTTTTTCTCCCGACCTGAGACACATGCATGTCGCCCTCGTCCACCAGAGCAGGAAGTTCACTGAGAACAGGCTCCAGAGCTGCAGGTTTGATGCTGGCAGCGTGATGAGTCACCAGCGCGGTGAGACAGGCCAGAGAGCCGAGCTTCAGCGTCCGCTGGTTCTTCCTCAGAAACGAGCCCAGCACCGACAGGGCCTCTGGCAGGATGGACGACAGGTCCACCTGGAGCACAGGGAGGGAAGTGACTTCATGATTCCAGCCCAACTTCAAAATAAAAGTCTTTTAAATAACAAGCTCAACCTTTATTGGAGAAGCAGCGATGAGGGTGATGGTGCGAACTGCCGTCAGTCTTGTGATCTCATTCTTTAGCCTCTCCAGAAAAATCTGCAGAACACCCTGCAGCTCCGCCCCCAGGTGGTCGCCAAGGTGACACACCATGTGACCCATACAGGAAATAGCCCTCTCTTTCACTTCCTGGTCGATGTCTGTCGCTTGGAGCCTCTTCAGCGTCACAGAAAACACCTCAGAACAAGAATAAGTGATAAGAATAAGGAATAAGGAATAAGGAATAAGAATAAGAATAAGAATAAGAATAAGAATAAGAATAAGAATAAGAATAAGAATAAGAATAAGAATAGGGAGCAGGCCGCTGGAACCTGAGCCCTCGTACCTCTCTGACAAACGGTTTGGCATCGAACCCTGTGGCGGCGTTCTGTCCGTGCGGCCTCATCACCCTGACCAGCTGCTGAGTGACCAGCAGGGCCTCCGACGTGATCTTGTAGAAAGTGTCTTCTACACAGGCCACCACCGGAGGCAGTAGCACCTGCAGACAGGACAGTGGAGGCGTGACGATAAAAAAAACACAGCCGACGGCGGAGGACATGCTGTTTGTTTTGTTTTTTAAAACCTTGTCGTCTCCTGATTATTGTCAGAGAAGGTCGAGTTAGTGTAATTTGGTTTGATTTCATTATGTCCTGGAACGAATGGACAGAACCTGCATGTGTGGCTGAAAGGCTTGAGGAGGGTGACAGAGGAGGAGGACGTGGAAGAAGGAGAGAGCATCGATCCTCATGGTGGAGGAGGTGGACTTGTCTGTCAGGGAGAAGACTATACCTGGAGTCGAGGAGGACGGAAGGAGGAAGGAGAATAATAAGAATTGAAAGGAGAGAGTAGAGGAAAGAGAAACAATAAGATGAGTAAAGGCTCATTTATGATGCATTTAAATGGGGGCCCACGTACGTCCCTGAGTCTGGATCAGTGGTTAAGTACCAGGTCCACCACAGAGTACAGATAGAGGGCTACAATCCTTTCTGTGTATGAATCTAACTTTGAGCATAAACAAGCCTGAAGACCAATAATAAAAAAGCAGGAACAGGGAGAGATAATGTGTGTGTGTGTGTGTGTGTGAGTGTGTGTGTGTTTGTGTGTGTGTTTGTGTACCTGGTATTAGAGCAGGTATGTGTTGTTCCAGGGCTCCAGGGACAGTGTGACTGAGCTCTGTGAGGAGACCGAAGCAGCCCTGTCGAGATTTAATGCTCTTCTCCTTCAGCTGCCTGTGGAGAGTCTTCACTATCAGAGGCACCTGCACACACACACACACGCAGACACGCACACACACAGACACACACACACACACACACCTTAAGAAAATGTTTGCTGACGTTATAAAGTGAGTCATCTTCTCAGGCACTTCCACATTGACTTTACTTTCAGGACCCGGAGTAAGCGTCCCATTTTTTGTTTTAATTTTTATATTTAGAAATAATACGAGGAAATCTGACCTTTTAAGGCAAACAGGTTATTTCGGTCAACTTTTAATTACTAAACTAGAAACATTGGAAAATCGAAAATCCATGTTTTTAATATATTTCAGAATCCTCAAACTTTCCAGTTATTTTCAGGCGCATGTGAAGTTATTAAGTCAACTAGTGGAGTCGCCCTCTGCTGGTTGTTTAGGAGAATACAGGTATCAGGCACTTCTGCATTGGCTTCACTTTCCAGAGTTTACGTCCATTTTTACTTAGAGTCAACCAATGAGCTCTGGTCCAACATGTCTCTGCTTTTGACCTTTGACATCCTGTAAATGTACGTTATTGAATCAGAGCTGGTTCTGCTTCTCTACCTGCTCCTTCAGCACAGCGACCGCCGGCTCCTCCTCCTCCTGCTCCTTACTGGACCCTGGGTCTGAGGAGGCCCTGACGAGGCCGCGGGGACTCGACCTCACTCGTGTTTGTCTCAGCAGCGTTGAAAAGGCGGCGAAGACGTCCGCCCTCACGTTCTCCTCGCGCTCCTTGAAGCGGGCGAGCAGGGCCGGGCAGACGGAGGAGTAGAAGGAGAGGAGGAGGTCCCGGCGCGAGCTGATCAGCGCCTCCAGACACTTGATGGAGGAGCGTCGCACCTTCCAGCTCATGTCGTCGTCATCACTGTACTCGTCGTCTGATTCTGGACGAAACCACGAGATCAAACAACATTCTGAATAATATCAATAACTAGAAAAATAGATAAATCACACAAACATAATAAAAACGAATTTCTTATTCTAATTTCAGGGCAACAAATGTTTAGTTTATTTTAAATAAAAGGAGAAACACTCTAAACAAATGCATTATGGGTACTAATAATGGACATGTTGGCTGCAGTATGAGACTGACTCCTGATTGGTCGAGTGTGTGTGTGTGTTTCTGTTCCAACTTCAGGAATGGAACAGAAAACAGATGTTTCCAAACAGACCTTCATCGAGTCCGTCCTCGATGTCCATGCTGTCTTCCTCGTCCTGCTCATCGTCGTCATAGTTGTAGTTCGGGTCAAAGGTCATGAACTGAAGACAGAGCTTAGTCACCGTGGCAACGTGGGGGGACATCTCCTTTGGACACCTGGAGATCAGGGGACACAGTTCAGGCAATAGAGAGGGGAACAAGGGTGTGTGTATGTGAGAGTGTGAGTGTGTGTGTCTGTGTGTGTGTGTGTGTGTGTGTGTGTGTGTGTGTGTGTGTACCTGCGTAGAAAGGCTTCGAAGGCCTGGAAACAATACTCTCTCAGCTCGTCATCCTCATCACCGGTGAACTTAACAACCACAGGGATCAGTTTCTCTAAATGTTCACCTGGAGAGCACACACACACACACACACACACACACACACACACACACACACACACACACACACACACACACACACACACACACACATTATCCAGTGTATTTAGTGTATTTATGTATTTAAGTTTCCAGTGAACATGAACATGAGTATAACATGTAACTGTTAAACTTCTCTCACATGCAGGAACACGTCTCACCGACTCGATGGCCGCCCTGGCGACTGATGGTTGCTAGGCACTGGATGTAGGTCCTGGTCACGGAGGTGGGCGGAGCCTTGTTCAGCTCCGTCAGCAGGTGTTCTGTGAGCTGGGAGAAGAGGGCGGGGCTGCAGCAGGGCACCAGGTGACCCAGAGCCAAGATGGAGCGCTTCCTGACCGCCATCCTGGGGCTGGTCAACTGAGGACGGGTAACAGAGGAGTTACAGGAAGGGAGGTGGAAGGAGGGAGCGAGAGATGGATGACAAAATAAAATAATGAGAAGATCATAAGTGTTTGATAATTACAAATAAGAACACGTGGATTCCAGATCATGCTTGACATGTAAATATGTTAGATCATATATTATTACAGGTGATGATTAGGATTTATTTCACTCCATAAATCAGTATAAGCACTATCTGGAAAAAAAACAATAATATTTATACCTCTGTACCACTCAAATGTTATTATTGCTGTTATTATTAAACCTTGTTCACATATTTTGAAGTGGCAGTCTGAGTGTTTCTAACCTGAGGGAGGAGGCTGGACAGAAGAGAGCTGTGAAAACTGACCAGAGCACCACTCAGCCTGGAGGAGGAATAACAACACAACCTTCTATTCACTCTGACACAGAAAACTCTAATATTCATTAATGTTGTATTTGAAGGCATCAGAAGAAGAAAGAATGCAGATGATCCACATTATATATACACACGTTTGTAAGGAAAATTTAACAAGTAGAAAAAACTGTTTGTACATAAATACAAAGACATTTATTAGTTGTGATGTGCAGGCGACACAATGTGTAGAGTGGCGAGAAAAAACCAGAGCAGTATTTTATTTTTCATTTCTAATGGTGTAAAGTCTGACTGTGTCCTAATGAGATGCTCTGAATAATAAAAAGTCGGACTGAGGACCTTCGGCTGTTCCCGTGAACAAAGAGTTTATTCGTTACCTTCCCAACATGTCCGACAGGATGTCCAGAGCCTCCAGCTGAACCGACACGTCTTCCTGTTTCCCCATGGCCCCGATCAGCTGGGAGGTGATCTTCTTACAAACACTGGTCGTCAGAGTCAAACCTGGAAACACACACACAACAAGAAGCTGGAGGCTGATTTAAAAAAGTTAAGAGATGGATGAAATGTGAGTTTGTGAATTCAAACATTCAGATGGAGGCCTGAGAGGACTGTGATTGGTCGGTTCGAGTCCTCACCTGAAGACGACAGCGGCAGCTCGGCGATCACCGTCTTCAGTCCCATGCTGGAAATGTCTCTGAGCTGCTCCTTGTCCGACAACATGTTGGAACACAGCGTGTCCACCATCGTCTCCACCTGAGGCTCCTTCACTTTACTCACCAGAGGGGCCAGGCTGAAAATCAAACGCACCTGTAATGAACTTCATTTATCACTTGTTGGAATAGAAAATAAAGCATTTGAGTCCCAACAGATGTAAATCAGTTTTTACCATTTCACTGCCAGGTTCTGCACCTCTCCGTTCTTGTCCTCCAGCAGTTTGAGCAGCATCGTCACTACCTTCCTCTCGCTGTCCTCGTCCAGCTTGATGCTGTCCTTCTGCAGCTCCAGCATCAGGTCGTTAGTGGCCATGAACCTGGACACACACAGACACACACACACACACACACACACAAACACACACACACACACACACAACACACACACAGGGATTGATGAGTTGAGACTAAACAGATTTCCCATATGAAAAATTACATTTATGTTAACGTGGCTGATTTTATGTTATTTTGACGATTAAACGTCCGACTGCACAAATACAAGTGTTAAATAGAAAAAATCAGGATAATGATGCTAATAACAACAATAACTTTATTTATACAGCACCTTCTCTAAACAAGGCTCCAAGGTGCTTCACCAAATACAGGGTGAAATAAATAAATATAAACAATAAAGGTCAATCTGACTGGCTACTGGCTTGTATGGCAGTGTTATGAAAGATGTGGCCACTCAGCAGATCGGACATTCAGAAACTCAACATACCATTTAAGAAACTACATCGATTTAGATGTAAGTAAAAGTATGAGTAAAAGTACCACAACACAGTAGAATCACAAATCATATGCTTTTTAAGTAAAAAAAATACGTTTTGAGCAGTGATTTAAAGTTATAGTGAGTAATAATGTCAGATGAAGAGACTACGACATGAAAATACTAATAATTGAAAATGGAATGAATGCAAATTGAATTTCCTTACCAAAAATATATATATTTTGTGGTGAAATGAAGAAACACAAATGGCCGTTAAATAATCTGCAGAATAATAGATTATAAAACTAATTAATTAGTTTCATCATGGAATCAATAGAGATCAAATAGAACTGAACTGAGATATAGAAACAAAACAAAATTCTGAACGTTTTCTTTGTAGTAAAAATGAGGTGGTATAAAATTAAATAAAGGAAAAAGTAAATATGAGTTATTTGTAGTAAAATGACAACAGGAGTGATGACAGGAGTCAGAAGTAAAAAGTGTCATCTCACTGTCAGACACACACACACACAACACACACACACACTCACACACACACTCAGCGTCTTACCTAAAGTCTTTGTCAGTTGACGTCATTTTCTCCAACAGGTTGGAGACGTGATAAGAAACATTCGACATCTTCAAAGATTATTTCTGTTTTATAATAATAAATAAAAATAAATCAAAGTGCAGCAACAGATTCAAGCTGACAACATGGCGACCGAGTGGAGGGTTCAGAGGCAGGGGACAGAGGATCAGTGCCCGGGGAGAGGAACCTGATACCGGGAGAGCCCAGACGAAAATAGACGGGTAGGGGGGTTCGGGTCAATAGCGCCACCGTGTGGACGTAAACAGGGAGTGGGGGTCTGTTTGCGTCAAACGTTGCATAAATCAGTCAAATCTTCATCCAGTGAGATTTAAACTTTCCAATGATGTGATTATTTATCTTGTTCACAGTGATAAATGTCCCTAAATCCACTTTGATGCTTCAGAACTGGGCTGAGAGTTGGAAAGTGTTCTTCTGTATAACAGGGATCTCGTGACAGTTCCATGTGAACATTGCTAATGGGAACTCCTAACAGGGAGTTCAGCAGAGATGTACTGGTGCCAGTGTCAAAATAAAAGCAAACACGGTCTAGAATCAAGGTTCAAAAGGTTAAAATCAGCTGAGATCAGGTTTTTTATTTCCTCACAAAAATCTAAATTGACATTAATAAACCACAGACTGGTCCAATAAGAATAAAACAATGGAACATACGCAGAGAAATATGTGCAACCCACAATAAAAAGAATAATTATGGGTTGGGATTTAATGTTTATCCTCTTTGCTTAATATGAATGAGCATTTATACACCGACAATAGTAATAAGTAGTTACCGTATGTTGTTATTTATTGGAAGTGTGATGCCTCTTTGATTCATTTAGTAAAAATAAAATAAAATAACAACAATAATAAATAAATTGAATGAATATAAACCAACTTTCAGAAAGAAAATATTTAACATTGAAAACGTTTTATTAGATTTTTTGTAAGCTAAAATAATATGTTGGCAGGTGGGAACCTTTGTTCGTCGTGTCTCGTTTCCTCCGGTGGAATCGGCCGTGGGACCGGGATCTGCACTTGTTGCCACGTCGGACTCACCGGGCGGTGAAGCTCAGTTCGTTTCGTTCAGGAGTCAAAACATTGGTGTTGGTTGTTTCCTGCGCAGACATGGTGAGTTCACCACCTTGGATTCGAACTAACAACCGCTCGACGTCTCCCGCGGACGTGAGAGGGAAGCTAGGCTGCTGGCGGACATGCTAACCGCGGAGAGCTAACCACCAGAGTTGCACTGCAATCTCCTGTGTGGGTCTACTCCTGATGTGTCGGTCTATTCCTGATGTGTGTATGTGTGTGTGTTTTGTGTGTTTTCCAGGTTTCTGTCATCAACACAGTGGACACGTCGCACGAGGACATGATCGTAAGTTGTGTTTCCGGGGGTTGAAGCTAGCGTTAGCTTGTTGCTACATGGACAGGTTTCATTAAGTGCACGTAGATGCTAACAGTCAAAGCAGCACAGAGGTGTTGTAACAAGTGTTCACGCTGCTTGTTTGTCATTTCACATCAGGACGTTATGAGCTGATTGATTTCGTTCATTTGTTATTAAAATAGTTGAGCTAACGATTAGCTACCCTTTTTTCAAAATAAAAGTCCAATTATTGTGTGTAGTCTTTCTATGAGATTTGATGCTTTTATTCTTTGTAACTGTCGTGTTTTTTGTGTAGATATGAACTGATCATATAAGTCTGAAACAAATTACATTTATTAGAACAAATATTTAATAGATAATCTTTGAATTGATCAGGATTGAAGTGAAATCACGAGTTGCCACTGTAACGTGAATGAGTTGATATTTGTGTCGTCTCTTGTGTTTGTGGGATAAAAAAATATATAATTGTTCCTTTATTATAAATGCCCATTTGCCTTGTTTCTTAAGAATGAGTTCCGGTGTTGACGTCTGCTTGTGTTCAGGAAATAACAATGAACCAAACAAATCACAACCTTGATCCTGTTCATGTTACTTATGATGTTGTCAGTGTTGCTGTCAATATAAAACTATTTGGTTACGATTGAATAATCGATGTGTTTATTATGACACTTCATTGAGTGATGATGAGAATTATAAGGTGAACCTGCAGCTGGCTTGAGTTGAAGAGGCAGAAGTTTAAAAGAGCTTAAAGAGAGTAAACGTTGTTCTTAGCTTCATCAGGACGACACAAACATCACTTCAGAGGAATCATCTTGTTGCTAGATGTGAAACTCAGTGGCCACTGAATCCCAATGAGCCAAACACCCGCTCATTTGTTTCTCTGTGTTTCAGCACGATGCCCAGATGGATTACTACGGCACTCGTCTGGCCACCTGCTCGTCTGATCGCACCGTGAAGATCTTCGATGTCAGAAACGGAGGTCAGATACTGGTGGCAGACCTCAGAGGGTAAGAAACTGAAGTTTGACAACTGATCTGGGAAACTAAACCTGAAGATGTCCCTTTTTAATTTAACTAACTTCCACTATAAATGTTCTTGAATCTGTTACACTGGATCCACATGTAAGATGTTCTGTCCTGTATATGTCACATTATAAGTTTCACTTGGAGGATTTTGAACTGAGTTTGAGGACGTCTCTGTGTTTCTGTTGCAGCCACGAGGGGTCCCGTGTGGCAGGTGGCGTGGGCTCACCCGATGTTTGGCAACATCCTGGCGTCTTGTTCCTACGACCGCAAAGTCATCGTCTGGAAGGAAGAGAACGGAGCCTGGGACAAGATGTATGAATACACCGGACATGAGTCATCAGGTCAGTAGATCTCCGGGAGGAATAACATCACATCTGAGCTCCTCCTGCCTCTTTTGATATATATTTTAAACTTTGTTTCTTCTTGCTGATTTCCCCTGGAAAGATGCAGGTTTTCATTAAGTTTATTATTGTCAGTAACATAGTGTCGGTGCTGACCGGTTAATTAGACTCGTCATCAAAAGATGAAGTAAATTCTAACCCTTGTGTCGTTGTCTTGAGACCTTTGTCCTCTTCCTAACTCCACTTGTGTGTCTGCAGTGAACTCTGTCTGCTGGGGTCCCTATGAGTTCGGTCTTATCCTGGCCTGCGGCAGCTCAGACGGAGCCATTTCCCTCCTCACATTTACTGGAGATCAGCAGTGGGACGTCAAGAAGATCAGCAACGCACACACTGTGAGTCTGACACACACTTTTGAGTAATGTCCAACATTAATTTAATCATGGCATGTAATGAAATTTAGTGTTAAATGTTTAAATTATCTGTATATGCTGTTTATCAGTGCTCCAATCCTTGTTTCTGATTCATCCGCACTCTATTTTTCTATCTCATTTGCTTTGACGTGTCTTTATGAACTGGGCTGTAATCCTCCTGCAGATCGGCTGTAACGCAGTGAGCTGGGCTCCTGCTGTGGTTCCAGGCAGCCTCATCGATCAGCCGTCAGGACAGAAACCAAACTACGTCAAACGCTTTGTCTCCGGAGGCTGTGACAACCTGGTCAAACTCTGGAAGTAAGTTTGTGTTAAGTGAACTGTTCAAGACGCATGTTTTTAGTGACTTGAGACGATCATAGAGTTGTAGAGCTGAATGTGCATTCCATATTCAATTTCAGGGTTTTTCAAGGAGCTTGTTTGGTAGAATCACTGATGTGGTTGATGTGGGTGTTGAACTCTTGGGAATAATCCAACCTCTTTTGTCGTTGGAAAAATAGAGATAAATTTAACTACAGAAATAAAAATCTGAAATATTCAGTAACGTGAGCGAGCCCAGTTTAACAGTCAGGGGAAACTGTGATGATCTGAAACATTATGGTCTGTTTACACGTCCTACTGGTACATACAGTCAAATGTTTTATAAAGCCAAGTTGCATTATGGGTAATGTAGGCACCAGCTTCTAACAAAGATGAAGAAGACACTGAAGAGATTGAGTTGTCTTTGTGAGGGATGACTGTATTTTTAATGAAACTTAACTTTCACTGTTTTCTTATTACTCCGTGTCCTCGCCTGCAGAGAGGAGGACGGTCAGTGGAAGGAGGACCAGAAGCTGGAGGCCCACAGTGATTGGGTGAGAGACGTGGGCTGGGCTCCATCTATTGGACTTCCCACCAGCACCATCGCAAGTTGTTCCCAGGTGAGATTTGTATCCCCCCTCCACAAAGATGTTTATCATTAAATTATGATGGTGGCTGAAAACAAAGTATAGAAACAGTTTGAAAGATTAATATGAGACACGTCCCCTGATCCCTTTGTCCCGTCCTCCAGGACGGACGCGTGTTCATCTGGACGTGTGACGACCCGGCAGGAAACACCTGGACGACCAAACTGCTCCACAAGTTCAACGATGTGGTCTGGCACGTCAGCTGGTCCATCACTGGGAACATCCTGGCTGTTTCTGGAGGAGACAACAAGGTACTTTATATAAAGTCGTACAGATTTTTACCCAGAATGTAATATGTCAGAATTTGATTTATTTTTATCTTTCCCGACCTGTTCTTTTGTAGGTGACGTTGTGGAAGGAGTCGATGGACGGTCAGTGGGCCTGTATCAGCGACGTCAGCAAGGGGCAGGGCGCCGTCTCCACCATCACAGACACACAACAGAACGAGCAGTGACACACACACAACAGTAATCAACATGTCAGACATTTAAACAAACAACAAAATGTCCACAGCCAGTGAGTGAAGTTTTTAAGGCTTCAGAAGGAGCTGGACGCCTTTTGGCCCGTTTCTAAACTTCATCAGAAAGAAGAGAAACCACAGTTGAACCAATGTTTGTTTGTTTCTTTTCCTTTTGATGATGTTTTGGATGAGTGATGATAATATCCTGAAGATTTGTATCAGATGCACATTACATTAAATCCATTCTACCCCCGCCCGCCTTCTCATCCCCACGATGCTCTGCTCATGAAACATTCCACCTCCATCGGTGGAGAACAGAAACCACCGAGAGGATCCCAGCATCCTCGGCAGCAGCTGTCCATCGACTTTCATTATGTCTGTTTATTATTTAATCCACAACAAGAAAACAACCAAATCTTTGCTCTGCTGTTCAGCTGTGAAGCAGTTTTCTTTTCTTCGTTATATAAAATGTGTTTAGTGAAAAACCAGATTCATTTCTGAGGCTGAAAACAGATTCTCATGTTCACACAGTGAGAAAACTCTGCCTGGTTTCTACGTGAGAAAAACTCAAACTTAATCTCCAGAGAATAAATAAAATCAATTATCAAGTGAACTGTTGACGAGTTCAGATTCTTTTCATCACGTGTCAGAGGTTGATTGACAGGAAGCAGGTCGTCAACAGGTGTTAAAGTAAAACAAGTTCTGCCTTAATTCCTGAGTCACGACACTGCCACGGCAACCAGACCTGAATACATCAACATGTTGCCATGACGACCACAAATGGAGCTTAATTATAACACTTTCTTTTCTTTCATTTTTGAAAATCAGAAACAATTGATTGTTTTTTGCTTCATATTTGCTGTAATTAAATAACTTTAATGTTAAAACACTGTTTTGTTTCTTTTCTGTTGCGTCAGTCGTGATGTCAAACATTAAACTGCAGAGTTAAGATAAAAGACTTCAGGAGAAATCTTCATCCTGTCCGGAGCTGAACGTCAGGACTCTGCGGGATGAAGACCTGCAACTTCCGGTCTGTGACAAGCAAAGCTCCGTTTCAACCGTCAAACTCTCGAGTGCTTTTACTCTGAAAGGGGGTTCAGGAAGTGTAACTCCGTTTGTGAAACAGACAGTTGAACATTGTTGTTCACAGCAGAATAAACCGAACATGAGCTTTCACCTGAGTTTCAATGTTTATAAACATCGTGGATCAGCTGCTTCTTGTTTCTATAGTCATGAAGAGAAACTTTATTTATATTATTATTATCTGTAACAGATATTACATGAGTAAAGTTTCAATACGCAGTTTGAATTTTAACACACGCACACACGAACACGTCACACCCAGAGTCACGTGATTTCCAGTAACTGCCGAGCAGACGGAAGAGACGTGAAGTCTGAGGCTGGTGAGTGTTCAGCAACATTTATATTATTTACAGAGGTGTAAAGTAACGAAGTACAAATTTATTCTTATAGACTTATATTCTCAAAACTGACTCGTTACTTGAGCAGCGGAGGTTGGCGCAACTCTCTCTATCTCTCTCTCGCGCTCACTCGCGTGCCCGCTGCCTCGAAGAAGCGCAGGCCCCACTGCGTGTTGGCTGTCGGGGGGGTGCTGCCTCGGTCGACCGGGATCGAGTAGGCTGTTCCTGAAATGACCCCTCCCCCCCCCCTTAGGTCCAACCTAACCTGCAGAATCTTTGTTAAGAGTTTTACTTCCTGTATAGTCCAGTTTGATCGTCTTCTCGGCGCTCCGCCAGGGCCGTGACCGATGAGCTCACTAAACCAACCAATGGGGAGTAGCTACGTGTGTAGAAAGGACAGGAACTTAATCAACACCAGCATATTCCCCATTTACTCCCTAAAGAAGGATCCAGGTGCTCCTGCAGGAGCTCGGTTCAGTCTTTATTATATGGAGCTAGATCAGTCTCAAAAGAAATAAATGCACACAGAAATGAATACGTGCGCAAAAAAGATCCACAAATGTGTGTGACTCGAAACACAAATACATTTTCAATGCACACACAAATATGTTTCATTCCATATAAACGTAAACGTGTGCACGTATTCATTTCTGTGTGCATTTATTTCTTTTGAGACTGATCTAGCTCCATATTATTATTCTGTCTGAAATTTGGCAGCAGAACTAGAATGTGTCCAGAGGGTTTTCTCTTACCACTGTGTAGGTTGTTAACAATATTTGTGTTCCTAGAACTTGTTTCCTTCAGCTGAGTTATCATAAGGGGCTTTGTGTATCACTCCTGCTCCTGATTAGAAAGTGAAAGGTCCATGTTTAGTGATATTTACAGAATTGTGTACTGGTTATATGTGGTCTATTAGTGTTCTAAGGCAGTGGTCCCAAATGGACCGTGGGTCATTTGGTACAGGGCCGCACAGAAAGAATAAACGTCTTCAATTTTTTCAGTTTTATCTATTATCCGGTCATTTTTCAAAATAAAACACCGTTTTATTTTAAAACACCGTTTTTTTTAAAACACCGTTTTATTTTGAGAAATTACCGGATCACCTCCTTTATGACTCATGCTTTAAGCATGTGAAGACGCTTGTCTCGGTCACGTCACTTTTTCGCTGAACACAAACCAACACGGTATTTGTCGGACCCATTTGTCAACATACCAGGTGAATCCAGCATGACTGTTTAAGGAGAAGATCAGCTGCTGGAGATCATAAATGACGGCGGCCTTAAAAGTATGTTTGAGAAAACAACTCTGCCGGTGTCCTGGATTAAAGCCACAACAGCACGAAAAACTCTGTTGCCATTTCCGACGTCATATCTGTAGAGACATCGGTGGAATTTTTTTAATTAACGAATTAATTTTTTATTTTAAATAACCCCAAAAAACTCTCCAAATTTCGTTAAATAAAATCTACCGCTCCGTAGACACACCGGTCCGTGAAAATATTGTCTGACATCCAACCGATCCGTAGCGCAAACAAGGTTGGAGACCAGTGTTCTTAGGCACTTGTTTATTCTGTTGAGTTTGTTCTTTGTTGTCCCTGGAGTTCAGCTGCACTACCATTACTATTTGAACCTCAGCATCTGGGGATCATAATGTGTTTAAAATGTTACAGTTTTTGTAGATTTTTGTTGTAGTTTTTCAGTCAGTTGAAATAAAACCTGAAGTGAATAGTTTTTGGCTGTTTTGTGTCTGTATAGACGATAAAAAGTACTTTTTTATTTTGGTATTTGTACTTCTCCTCTTCTCCTTAAAGTACATTTAATATGAGCGACTTAAAGTTAATTAATTTTCTTACAGGTGACTTTAACTTTTCCCGGACTCACTTTCAGGTAAGATATCTGTACTTTAAGCATGGCTTTCAAGTACTTTATACACCACTGATTATTTATTACTATTATTGTCTATAAAATATATTTCATGAGTTAAGTTACAAATTACAGCTTTAATTTTAACACACACTTACACACAACCAAGACTTAACCCCTAAAGAGTCCTTTAAAAGGGGGGGGGGTCAAAAAGTGAGGACCAGTTAAAAGGTCCTCATTCCGAAGGTTGAGGGCTCAAACTGTTCCTCACACATACACACAGACTGTCACACGCACACACACACACATATACACAGTCAGTTATATAAAGAGTCTATGAGTCACACCCAGAGTCATGTGATTTCCAGTAACTGCAGAGAGGAAGTGAAAGTGAAAGTGTTCAGACTCGTTCTAACTTCAAGCAGCAGACGGAGGAGACGTGAAGTCTGAGGCTGGTGAGTGATCAGCTACATTTATATTAATCATTCATATTATTTCACTGTCACAGACTCTGGGTCAGTTTTCTACTCGTGGACTTTAGAGAGAAGAAGATTCAGGATGAACTTCTGTCAGTCAATCAACAGTTTGACTCGACGCTGTGATTGGCTGAGTCCAACACATTAAACCTACAACTGTCTCAGGTTACCATGACAACAGGGACACAGTGTAGGAGGGATTGTTATATTGTTTGAACTCACAGTGTTTTTCCTCTCAGACTGAAGATGAGTGGTTATGAGGAGGAAGAGGACAGAGCAGAGTCTCCAGGGTTCAGCTGTGTGTCTCTGAAGAGTGACTGGTCCAGAATAGAACCTCCATTCTTCAGTAATGAACCTGGACCCTCACACACAAAGTAAGAGACCTGCTACAATCATGTGAAGCTCCAATCTGAATCCTCAGAGAATGAACCAGTGAATGATGTGTTCTGAATAAAAACATGTTTGTATTTGCAGAGGTCAGGACCACAGACTGAGAGCAGAGTCTCCAGGGTCCAGCTGTCTGTCTCTGAAGAGTGACTGGTCCAGAATAGAACCTCCATTCTTCAGTAATGAACCTGGACCCTCACCCACAGAGTAAGAGACTGTTTCTACTGGGACCTGCTCTGAAGAGGATCTAGTTTCCTCTAGTGTGGCCCCTGCATTAGGACACAGCTTCATTGAAGTTGGTGACTAATCTCTCAGAATCACTCAAAGAGCTCAGACCTCCACCAAGAACCAACACGCTCCTTATGAAACCACTTTGAAATCCACTAGAGACTCATTTTGATTTGGATCTGCACCAAATTCCACACACTGGTAAACATCAGTCCTCTGAACATGTCTGTGAAAGAGGAATGTATACCACTTAGGCTACTTTTAAACAATAAATAAATGGTAAATTAAATAGAATGAATAAAAGTTTACTTAAAAATATAGACTTTGAAAAAAACAAAATGTAGGCTATGCTTCACTGTTGTTTGCATGTAGGCTATGCAAAGCTATTGCTTGGGTATTTTTTAGATACTCCTCCCCCCATATACATAAAAAAACCAATAAATATATGTTTTTAAATACAAATTTTAAAAAAAAGAAAATCAAATTGGGAGGCAGCATGGCGATTTAAAATCGTCATACACAAGAGATTTGTAACTGAATCGATTTTTCCCCCCAACCCTAAAGTTTACTGGTAATCTGTTATTTCTTTATAATCCCACTAATGAACCAACCACCACACAAACACACTGGGTGAAAACAAAACCTCCTTGACAGAAGTAATGACAACCTGTGACTGTGACATGTGAGTTATCAGGAAATGTCTTCACAGGAAGAGGAAGAGGAAGAGGAGTCATGTTTCTGAGGAGGAGCAGTCGTCCTGCTGTGGACACTGGTTCTGCAGACAGTGCATCACCTCATACTGGGACCAGTCTGGTTCTTCAGGACACTCCTCCTGTCCCCAGTGTGGACAAAGATCCAGAACAGGAGCTGGAGGTCAGACAGCCGGTCAGAGCAGCACTGTACATGTGTCTGCTGATGTCTTCACTTCTGACATCAGCACATGTGGTTTTATTTTGTTTTTCTGTATCTGATGAAAACAATCAGCAGATTCTCAGATTCTCTGTCTCTCACATTGTTTCTTGTCTTTCAGCAGATCGTGGTCTTCAGGAGGTTTCAGATGAACATAAGCTCAGTGTGAGGAGGAGATGTGAACATGTGACTGAAGGAAGTGATGAAACAGGAAGTAGAACCCTCCTCAACAGGATCTACACTGAGCTCTACATCACAGAGGGACAGAGTGAAGAGGTTAATACTCAACATGAGGTGAGGCAGCTTGAGAAGGCTTCCAAGAAGAAGATCCTCCACGACACTCCCATCAAGGTCCACGACATCTTTAAAGCCTCCACTGACCAGCAGAGCAGCATCAGAGTCGTCCTGACCAACGGAGTCGCTGGAGTTGGAAAAACCTTCTCGGTGCAGAAGTTCACTCTGGACTGGGCAGAGGGTTTAGAGAACCAGGATGTGGATCTGCTGGCTGTGCTTTCGTTCAGGGAGCTGAACCTGGTGAAGGACCAGCAGCACAGTCTTCTCACGACTGCTCCATGTTTTCCATCCAGCGTTACAGAAGCTCACGGCAGAGACGCTCGCTGTCTGTAAACCTTTGTTCATCTTTGACGGCCTGGATGAAAGCAGACCTTCTCTGGACTTCAACCACAGGGAGCTTGTGTCTGAGGTCACACAGAGGTCATCAGTCAACGTGCTGCTGACAAACCTCATCCGGGGGAATCTGCTTCCCTCAGCTCTCGTCTGGATAACCTCCAGACCTGCAGCAGCCAATCAGATCCCTCCTGCATGTGTTGACAGGGTCACAGAAGTACGAGGCTTCACTGAGGCCCAGAAGGAGGAGTACTTCAGGAGGAGATTCAGTGATGAAGAGCTGTGCAGCAGAATCATCTCACACATCAAGACGTCCAGGAGCCTCCACATCATGTGTCAAATCCCAGTCTTCTGCTGGATCAGTGCTACAGTTCTGGAGCACATGTTGACCACAGACCAGAGAGGAGAGCTGCCCAAGACCCTGACTGACCTGTACTCACACTTCCTGCTGGTTCAGACAAAGAGGAAGAACAACAAGTACGGTGAGGGACATGAGACGACTCCACAGCAGCTGACGGAGGCTGACAGGGATGTTCTCCTGAAGCTGGGGAGGCTGGCACTTAAACATCTGGAGGAAGGAAACATCATGTTCTACCAAGAAGACCTGGAGCAGTGTGGTCTTAATGTCACAGAGGCCTCAGTGTACTCAGGAGTTTGTACTGAGATCTTCAGAAGAGAGTGTGTGATCTTCCAGAAATCAGTCTACTGCTTTGTTCATCTGAGCGTTCAGGAGTTTCTGGCTGCAGTCTACATGTTCCACTGTTACACCACGAGGAACACAGAAGAACTCAACAACTTCTTGGGAACATATGGGGAAACAGACAGTACCTTCTCCCTGGATGACCTCCTGAAGAGAACCATGGAGAAATCCCTCACCAGCACAAATGGTCATCTGGACCTGTTTGTTCGCTTCCTTCACGGCCTCAGTCTGGAGTCCAACCAGAGAGTCTTAGGAGGCCTGCTGGGTCGGACAGAGAACAATCCAGAGATCATCCAGAGAGTCATCAACAACCTGAAGAAGATGGAGAGTGATGACATTTCTCCTGACAGAAGCATCAACATCTTCCACTGTCTGACTGAGATGAACGACCACTCAGTTCATCAGCAGATGAAACAGTTCCTGACGTCAGAGAACAAATCAAAGGAGAAACTCTCTGAGATCCACTGCTCAGCTCTGGCCTACATGCTGCAGATGTCAGAGGAGGTTCTGGATGAGTTGGACCTGAAGAAGTTCAACACATCAGACCAGGGTCGACGGAGACTGATCCCAGCTGTGAGGAACTGCAGGAAGGCTCTGTGAGTCCAGACATGATCAATAACATGTTCAATCAGTGGAGATGAGTCGTTCTTCAAATACACTCTGTGTCGAGAGTGAAATCCAATGTGATCACTGTGCTGGAGTTTGAGGGTTCAGACAAACGACCATGTGGGGTCCACGGGAGATTATTGTATATACTGTCTATATATATACATTTATATATATAAATGATATTTTTATATATATAAATATATATATATGATCAAACAGCACATAGTGAGGAGACGATCACTGAATCAGTGACGGTTCCTTGAAACTGAAGAAGCAGGAAATATAGTTTATTCTTCTTTCTTGTCAAACCAGAGTTCCCACTCTGTGTTTGTCCTCCACCACCAACCAGTGCAGAGTCCGTCCCTCCAGGTTCCTGACATGTTGACTTCACAACAACCAGAGGTCACTGTGACCTTTGACCTTTGACCACTGAAATCTAATCAGTTTCTCTTTGAGTCAAAATGTGAGAAATCCCCTGAAGACAGACTTGAGATGTCATGTTCAAGAGGCCATGAACATGTTCTGTGACCTTGACCTTTGACCTTTGACCACCTTAATCTAATGAGTTCCTCTGTTAGTCTGATTAAACGCTTGAACCAAATCTGAAAGGATTCTCTTGAGGAGTTTTTAACAAATAGGGTATTTACCAGAGTGAGGGTCACATGATCACGTTTTGTATGAATGTTGTGTTTTCTGATTTAATTCTCACAGATTAGATATTTTCTTTAATTACAGACTCGGTGGTTGTGAACTCTCAGAGACTCACTGTGAAGTCGTGGCCTCAGCTCTGAAGTCAGACCCCTCACATCTGAGAGAACTGGATCTGAGTTTCGAACGACCTGCAGGATTCAGCAGTGAAGCTGCTGTGTTCTGGACTGGAGAGTCCAAACTGTCGACTGGAGACTCTGAGGTCCTTAAATCCTTCTTCACTTTTCAGACTTTCTTTCTTATTGGGTCATTATTTATTTAAATTGTCTCAGTTCTGCTCTGCTCACTGTCCCTCAGTCATCTGTCACTCACCCAGCCTGTCAGTCACGTCCACCTCATCAACTCCATTCACCTGCACTCACCTGCTCCTGATCACTAAGAAAGTGTCAGTAAATAACATGTGGACTGAGGCCGAGCACTCGTCCTCCTCAGGTTTTCAAAATAAGACACATTCTTATTGAAACACGTTGGACAGTTGATAAGTATAGAAACAAACAGGAAGTGACATCAGGAGCCATCCCTACTTTAAACAGTGTTTAATTACACAAACCTGCTCAGTGACCAACACACAGAGAAGAAGCTGATGAATGAAACAATGGTCCAACATGTCTGATCTGATATTTATCTTCAGGTCACAGACTGGACTGAGGTCAGCAGCATGTTGAGAGTCTGTGTTGACATGATGACGATCCACAACAACAGGAGGACACATTCTAATATTCATATTTCTTTATCCAGGTTGAGTCTCTGCAGTCTGTCAGAGATCAGCTGTTCTTCTCTGGCTTCAGCTCTGAGGTCAAACCCCTCTCATCTGAGAGAACTGGATCTGAGCTACAACAACCTGCAGGACTCAGGAGTGAAGGAGCTGTGTGGTTTTCTACAGAGTCCAAACTGTCGACTGGAGACTCTGAGGTCAGTTCACTGACTGACTTTTGTAGATCTCATATCTATAAAACAGCATTTATACACAATAGGGATTAAATGGTCTTAATCGATCGCCGGGAGAATTAACGGTCGATTTTTTAAAAATATTTTCCAAATAATCTATTTGTACTGAATCAGGACTCGTTTTTAGTCCAACATGTCTGATTTCATATTTATCTTCCATGTTATGAGTCTGTGCTGACATGAATATGTGTCTGTTATTTTCACACATGAACTCAGTTTAATTTACAGTTAAGGTTTATTCTTTATTCAGGTTGTGGGACTGCAGTCTGACAGAGATCAGCTGTTCTTCTCTGGCTTCAGCTCTGAGGTCAAACCCCTCTCATCTGAGAGAACTGCATCTGAGTGACAACGACCTGCAGGCCTCAGGAGTGAAGGAGCTGCTTGATCTACAGCAGAGTCCAACCTGTCGACTGGAGGATCTGAGGTCAGTAGATGGTTGGAGTCAGTCCACGCTGCTTTCATCAGTATTTTACTAAACACAGTCAGTATCACAGATCCAGGGTCTGTGCTACCAAGCAGGATTTGTGGTTATCAGGTTAACTTCAGGTTTAGTTTTTTCAGTCCTACGAAGCTCGTCCACTTCTTAACGAGGTAAATCATCACGGTAACTTCTGATGAACAGCTAACCTGCTCCAGGTTAAGTTGGAGATCAACCCGTATAGAAGCTCCGCCCACTGACCACAGTGACTCTACACTATTGTGTGGTGCACACTCTCCTTAAAGGGACGGATAAGGGAAGTTTAAATCAACGTCTGGTTGGTTCAGTTGATCTCTAACTCACCCAGAACATCTCAATGTCTCCAGACTCATCCTGTCACCAAAACACCAGAGGACCTCAGTCAGCTTCCTGGAGACAGGTCCATGTGTGTGTCCTCAGAGACAGTGAGACAGTGTGTGTCCTCAGAGACAGTGAGACATTGTGTGTCCTCAGAGACAGTGAGACAGTGAGACAGTGTGTCTACAGAGTCAGTGAGACAGTGTGTGTCCTCAGAGACAGTGAGACATTGTGTGTCCTCAGAGACAGTGAGACATTGTGTGTCCTCAGAGACAGTGAGACAGTGTGTCTACAGAGTCAGTGAGACAGTGAGACAGTGTGTGTCCTCAGAGACAGTGAGACATTGTGTGTCCTCAGAGACAGTGAGACAGTCATTGTCCTTAGAGACAGTGAGACATTGTGTGTCCTCAGTGACAGTGAGACATTGTGTGTCCTCAGAGTCAATGAGACAGTGTGTGTCCTTAGAGTCAATGAGACAGTGTGTGTCCTTAGAGAGAGTGAGACAGTGTGTGTCCTCAGAGTCAATGAGACAGTGTGTGTCCTCAGAGACACTGAGACTGTGTGTGTCCTCAAAGTCAGTGTGTGTCTGTCAGGTTCAGTTGAGCTGATCTCAGAAAGATCTCCTGGACATGTTGAAGTGTCTTCGTAGTTCAGGCCTCAGTGTTTCCTCAGTGAAGCTGTGAGAGGACAATGAGGGCAGACGTCAGGATTGGACAGAGACACAGAGAGACAACAGTCGGCCAATCAGAGGAGCCTCAAGCTGCTTGGGATCATGTGATTGAGTTGACGTGAAGACGACAGTTGTTGTTGTTTTCATGTGAACAGGAAGTGAAGCTGGACCACAGCTGACAGCCTCACACGAGGGACAGAGACGTCTTCATCTGATCTGAGACAGTTTGTTCTCTCACTTCATCAGTGAAGAACTGATCAGGTGGATCTTTGTCACAGCTCTGAGATCAGTGGGACTGAAGCCTCTCCTCATCACCATGGTAACCAGGAGCTCTTTATACAGAGCAGAACCTCTGCTGAGGTCCATCTGTCTCCTCTGATCCCAGTTTGTCAGAAGCAGATGTTCATCAACACACAGTGAAACATGTCTTCACCTGTAACAGCAGTAAATCCACCTCTCAGGTGTCCACTCTGCACTTTGACATGCAGAGGACACACACTGAGCTCTTAGCGTGTTCATTCCAACACGTGAACATGAAGCAGAGAGGAAGCTGCTCCACCTCTGAACAGGACTGAAGTCCCTGCTGCTCTTTCTACTGGATGAGCTGCATCACTGACTCACAGCTGATGAAGTGAGTCTCTGTGACACTGATGTCTTCTTCTCTCAACAGATGGAGGGATGAATCGTTGTGGAGCTGAATGTGAAGAGGACAGTGTGTGTGAAGAGGACAGTGTGTGTGAAGAGGACAGTGTGTGTGGACGGAGGCTGAGCTGTGTCCTGAGGATCCAGAGGCTGAAGCAGCAGCAGCTTGTGTGTAGTCTCCAATCTACACAACCCCTAATCTGCATGTGTTTGTGAGATGAAGCCGGAGCACCTGGAGAAAACACGGGGAGAACATGCAGACTCCACACAGGAAGACCCCATCTGAACCGGATTCAAACCAGCAACCTTCTTGCCCCGATTGTGTTTATTCACATGAAGAATGTGTTTATTGAAATGACACAACACAATCAGAATATATAAACCCTCTATGAAGAGTCACATACAGTGTGTTTAAGTTTGTCTTTATTATTGTCCACCTTTGTCCCTCAGTGTGTCTCCATGTGTGTAGAACCACATTCTGTGTATATGTTTGTTTATGATCTTAAAGTTCCTGGATTCACGTCACAAATTGATTTAGTTCAACACAAAGTTAAACACATTGAAATCACATTGAGTTTAAAATCAGAGTTTTGTCTTTGACACAAAAGATCAAAACTCTGGACTTAAAAATGGGACGTTTTAATTTCTGCATCAGGTGCAGAGCGGTGGTGGCTCTTCTACTTTTGACCCACAGGTGGCGCTGCAGTATAATAGCAGCACATCCCAGTCGAAGCCTTTATATTCAGTCTATGAGTCAAACACATGGATCATTTCCTCTGTGACAAACCAGATGTAACGAGAAGAAAAACATCTCAGAGAGAAAAGTTCTGTTTCTACTTGTCTCTGCTTTAATGCTCAATAAACATCCTTCCACCGACTTCACTGGAATCATGACTCAGCTTTTCTTTCCTCTTCAAACAAACTGGTGGAAACATCTCGTCCTTGGTGCAGGTAAAAGAACAAAATCACCAGTTTGACAAAATGGAAACAAGCAGAAGAGAAGTGAATGAGACATTTACAGGATGAAGAAGAGTCGATGAAGAGCAGAGCATCTTTAAGTCTCTGAGGAAACTGATTATGATATTTCATAAGGATTTTATACAACCGTCTTTGTGCTCTCACTGTGATGCATTGCCTTGTGGTGTGTGCACCATAATTTCTAATTAACTTGAAACCATTTGTAAACCAGTTTGTAATTTAAGAAATGAAATGCCAGTGTTTTCAGATGCATGTATTCCTGTGTGGTGAAATCTGGTGATACTATGAGGTCCCGTAGCAGGAGAGAAGGTGAAGGACTACACATAATACTCTGTTCCCATTATAGAGATGGATCATAGGAGCCAACGAATGGAAAGACTGGGTTTGTTTAATGAAATCTAAATATAAAGGAAAGAACAGTAGATCACAGTATATACAGTTGAGATGTTGGCAAGAGCAATGGCATCACAGTGGACAGAGCAAAACCAGATTAATGAGCATTTGTATCATTACAGTCATCCCACAGCAGAGCAGATACACTGTATGAAACACACCAGACACTATTCAGACGACATCACACACAGAAGTCCGGTTCGTGTGGATCCCAGCTCACTGAGCATTGTCACTGAGGAAGCTTTCAGTGAGGCCCAAGCTAAAGCAGGAATTAGAAGCAACATCATGACTGACTGGAAAAACAATGAGGGAGGAAAAGGATCATTTATGTGAAATAAAACAAAAAGTGGGATGAATGAAAACAATGATTTAAACAGCAGATAGCAAACAGTCATATCAAGGAGGAGATGAGGACTCACAGGGTTAAACACAACAATCATTTAATATCATACTTCAGTGTGAATGTGGCTCAGGGGAAGAAAGTGTGGAGCATCAGAAATATAAAGACAAAGAGAAAAGTTCCAGAAGCAGCTGAGGAAATGTTAAACCTAAAGAATCTGTTCAGTGTTGAGGAAGCAAAATATAAAGTTTGAGTTTTTAAAAGAAACTGGATCAATGAGGAGGATTTAAGTTGAAGGTTTATTTATTTGTCTTCATGTATTTCCGCAGACCAAACACTCCAGCACAGTAGGTGGCGGTAACGCACCTTGAACCTCAGGTGCCACCCTCCATGAAAGCAGAAGAAGATCCCGGAGCAGTGGTCCCACCCACCTGCAGCAGGGGAAGCTCATCACTCAGCTGATTGGAGGAACTCAGGGGGAGGAGCTTCTACACGTCACCACAGCAAACAGCGTTTTAACAGAGACTTTCATTTGAACCAGTTTCACACCTGAAGTGAACTGAACGTGTTTCACACTGACTCACAGATTCCTTCCTGTTCAGAGTCACTTCCTCTGAGTTGGTCACTTAGCTCTTCCTGTTAGCGTTAGCATTGATGTGTTGACTCCATTGTTCCAGAGTGTTGCTGCTTTGTCAGCTCATTAACGCAGCTGCTCTAATTCTTCATATCATTATTAATAACCACACTAACGGCTCCATTGTGTTTGTGTTCAGCAGCGAGCTGCTAAATACACAGTGTGTAGCTGAACACAGTCAAACACGTGTTTCACTGCTCTGAGCTGCTCGTTAGCATCTTTGTTGTTTACATGGATTAGTCTCATGACATTTCATCACATTACAGGAACCATGTCATGTGAAATATTATTATATTTATAATGTAATGTTGCAGAATATTTTTGTGTTAGACAATCACACAACAAACCAGTGGTTGTGAAGAGAGTTTCTGTTTGAGCTCATACAGGCCAGGTTTTACTGGAACCCTGATCTTTGGATGGGAAGCTTCTGCATGGATGAAACCACGCTGAAGCTCCAGCAACACACTTCACAACATCCACCTTTTCCTGCCAAGGCGTAGGAAGTAGCCCTCCATATATTCCCCATCCACACAGCACAGGCCCCTGTTGCTTTCTGTTTCAGACTTTGACTGATGGACTTAATGGACATTATTCCAGTGCTGTGAAAGCTTTAACTCTGAACGTGTGAACGTGTGTGTGTGTGTGTGTGTGTGTGTGTGTGTGTGTGTGTGGTGTGTGTGTGTGTGTGTGTGTGGTGTGTGTGTGTGTGTGTGTGTGTGTGTGTGTGTGTGTGTGTGTGTGTGTGTGTGTGTGTGTGTGTGGTGTGTGTGTGTGTGTGTGTGTGTGTGTGTGTGTGTGGTGTGTGTGTGTGTGTGTGTGTGTGTGTGTGTGTGTGTGTGTGTGTGTGTGTGTGTGTGATCTAATGGAGTCTTGAAATGCTGAAATAGTTTGTGACTTTGACGTTATTGTGGAATCAGAATATTCACAAGTTCATTTAACAAATAAGATAAAAGAGTTTGAATTGATGTTCAACTGTTGACATTTGGATGAAAGTTGATAATGTGACGACCAAATGTTAAATATATTATGAAACTCTCTGATCTGATTATCAGGGGAAAGACGTTTAAAATAACAAGTCTGGTGATATTTTATATTTTTCTTCTCGACGATATAAACATATTGTGTGTGCATCCACAGCCTGACACTCCTCATGTGTTTGTGCCATAGAGCTCCATCCGCTGCTGGAAATAGTTCCTCATCAAATGCACTGTTTCCTCCTGTGAGTGGCTGTTTCAGGAAGCTCCACTCCACAGGACAACGTGCTCAGTTTCATGTTATAGCGTGAAGCTGATCTTCCCATTCGAGAGTAAAGCAGCTCTTCATACAATTTAGAAAACATCACTGATTATTTTATATTTGATTTCTAACAATAGATAATTTCACCTGAATCTTACACACTGGAGCTTTAACTGGTCTGTGAGCAACTCTCTCATCTACTGTAAAGAGAGAGAGGAGGAGCCTGAGAACAGGGAAGTGTCAGACTCCATTTTCACCTGGATGAGCAGAAGGAAGGAAAGTGAGCAGGTGAGTGTGAACACAACTTCTGAAAGTTTCACTGTCTCACTCTCACACCTGCTGTTAACATCCGTCTGCTGATCACATGACTCTAAGTTTGTCAGTTCACACCTGGTGACAGACGTCATGTGATCGGATCCCAGAGACAGATGTGAACAGCAGGTCTGGATCAAAGAGCCTTCAAAGGACTAATTAACAGAGTTAACGCACAGCTTCACTTTTTATCTTCATCTGTTCATCAAGTGTTTAATAACAGAACGTGTTTTCACACTCATACGTTACAGTCAGTGTTTGTGTGTGTGTGTGTGTGTGTGTCTGTGTGTGTGTGTGTGTGGTGTGTGTGTGTGTGTGTGTGTGTGTGTGTGTGTGTGTGTGTGAGTGTGTGTGTGTGTGTGTGTGTGTGTGTGTGTGTGTGTGTGTGTGTGTGTGTGCGCGTGCCTGCATGCATGCGCGCGTGTGTGTGTACTTGCTTGGTATTTTTGGGTGTGTTTCTTGAACAGACTGGTTTGTCCTGTTTCCTGTGAGCTCACAGTGTTTTTCCTCTCAGTCTGAAGATGAGTGGTTATGAGGAGGAAGAGGACAGAGCAGAGTCTCCAGTGTTCAGCTGTCTGTCTCTGAAGAGTGACTGGTCTATGTATGATCCTCCAAACTTCAGTAATGAACCTGGACCCTCTCACACAGAGTAAGAGACCTGCTACAAACATGTGAAGCTCCAAACTGAATCCTCAGAGAATGAACCAGTGAATGATGTGTTCGGAATAAAACATGTTTGTGTTTGCAGAGGTCAGGACCACAGACTGAGAGCAGAGTCTCCAGGGTTCAGCTGTGAGTCTCTGAAGAGTGACTGGTCCATGGGACATCGTCCAAACTTCAGTAATGAACCTGGACCCTCACCCACAGAGTAAGAGACTGTTTCTACTGGGACCTGCTCTGAAGAGGATCTAGTTTCCTCTAGTGTGGCCCCTGCATTAGGACACAGCTTCATTGAAGTTGGTGACTAATCTCTCAGAATCACTCAAAGAGCTCAGACCTCCACCAAGAACCAACACGCTCCTTATGAAACCACTTTGAAATCCACTAGAGACTCATTTTGATTTGGATCTGCACCAAATTCCACAAACTGTAAACATCAGTCCTCTGAACATGTCTGTGAAAGAGGACCGATCTGGTTCCCAGACCACAACCTTCCACCAAGTTTACTGGTAATCTGTTGTTTTATATAATCCCACTAACGAACCAACCAACACACAAACATACTGGGTGAAAACAAAACCTCCTTGACAGAAGTGATGACAAACTGTGACTGTGACATGTGAGTTATCAGGACATGTCTTCACAGGGAGAGGAAGAGGAGTCATGTGTCTGAGGAGGAGCAGTCGTCCTGCTGTGCTTCGTGTCAGGACGTCCTGAAGGATCCAGTCTCCACCAGCTGTGGACACTGGTTCTGCAGACAGTGCATCACCTCATACTGGGACCAGTCTGGTTCTTCAGGAGACTCCTCCTGTCCCCAGTGTGGAAAAAGATCCAGAACAGGAGCTGGAGGTCAGACAAGCCGGTCAGAGCAGCACTGTACATGTGTCTGCTGATGTCTTCACTTCTGACAACAGCACATGTGGTTTTATTTTGTTCCTTCAAACAGCATCAACATTTAACATCGTTAGAAAAGCACAAAGTTAAAAAGCTTTTATTTTGTGTAGTTTTTCTGTATCTGATGAAAACAATCAGCCGATTCTCAGATTCTCTGTCTCTGACATTGTTTCTTGTCTTTCAGCAGATCGTGGTCTTCAGGAGGTTTTAGATGAACATAAGCTCAGTGTGAGGAGGAGATGTGAACATGTGACTGAAGGAAGTGATGAAACAGGAAGTAGAACCCTCCTCAACAGGATCTACACTGAGCTCTACATCACAGAGGGACAGAGTGAAGAGGTTAATACTCAACATGAGGTGAGGCAGCTTGAGATGGCTTCCAAGAAGAAGATCCTCCAGGACACTCCCATCAAGGTCCACGACATCTTTAAAGCCTCCACTGACCAGCAGAGCAGCATCAGAGTCGTCCTGACCAACGGAGTCGCTGGAGTTGGAAAAACCTTCTCGGTGCAGAAGTTCACTCTGGACTGGGCAGAGGGTTTAGAGAACCAGGATGTGGGTCTGCTGGCTGTGCTTTCGTTCAGGGAGCTGAACCTGGTGAAGGACCCAGCAGCACAGTCTTCTCCACGCTGCTCCATGTTTTCCATCCAGAGTTACAGAAGCTCACGGCAGAGACGCTCGCTGTCTGTAAACCTGTGTTCATCTTTGACGGCCTGGATGAAAGCAGACCTTCTCTGGACTTCAACCACAGGGAGCTTGTGTCTGAGGTCACACAGAGGTCATCAGTCAACGTGCTGCTGACAAACCTCATCCGGGGGAATCTGCTTCCCTCAGCTCTCGTCTGGATAACCTCCAGACCTGCGGCGGCCAATCAGATCCCTCCTACATGTGTTGACAGGGTCACAGAAGTACGAGGCTTCACTGACGCCCAGAAGGAGCGAGTACTTCAGGAGGAGATTCAGTGATGAAGAGCTGTGCAGCAGAATCATCTCACACATCAAGACGTCCAGGAGCCTCCACATCATGTGTCAAATCCCATCTTCTGCTGGATCAGTGCTACAGTTCTGGAGCACATGTTGACCACAGACCAGAGAGGAGAGCTGCCCAAGACCCTGACTGACCTGTACTCACACTTCCTGCTGGTTCAGACAAAGAGGAAGAACAACAAGTACGGTGAGGGACATGAGACGACTCCACAGCAGCTGACGGAGGCTGACAGGGACGTTCTCCTGAAGCTGGGGAGGGCTGGCACCTTAAACATCTGGAGGAAGGAAACATCATGTTCTACCAAGAAGACCTGGAAGTGGTGTGGTCTTAATGTCACAGAGGCCTCGGTGTACTCAGGAGTTTGTACTGAGATCTTCAGAAGAGAGTGTGTGATCTTCCAGAAATCAGTCTACTGCTTTGTTCATCTGAGCGTTCAGGAGTTTCTGGCTGCAGTCTACATGTTCCACTGTTACACCAAGAGGAACACAGAAGAACTCAACAACTTCTTGGGAACATATGGGGAAACAGCCAGTACCTTCTCCCTGGATGACCTCCTGAAGAGAACCATGAAGAAGTCCCTCACCAGTACAAATGGTCATCTGGACCTGTTTGTTCGCTTCCTTCACGGCCTCAGTCTGGAGTCCAACCAGAGAGTCTTAGGAGGCCTGCTGGGTCGGACAGGGAACAATCCAGAGATCATCCAGAGAGAAATCAACAACCTGAAGAAGATGAAGAGTGATGATATTTCTCCTGACAGAAGCATCAACATCTTCCACTGTCTGACTGAGATGAACGACCACTCAGTTCATCAGCAGATGCAACAGTTCCCTGACGTCAGAGAACAAATCAAAGGAGAAACTCTCTGAGATCCACTGCTCAGCTCTGGCCTACATGCTGCAGATGTCAGAGGAGGTTCTGGATGAGTTGGACCTGAAGAAGTTTAACACAACATACCAGGGTCGACGGAGACTGATCCCAGCTGTGAGGAACTGCAGGAAGGCTCTGTGAGTCCAGACATGATCAATAACATGTTCAATCAGTGGAGATGAGTCGTCAAATACACTCAGTGTTAAATGATTCTCATTGTTTTGGGCAGCATGGTGTTGCAGTGGTCAACACTGTTAGTGCAGCCTTTCTGTGAGGAGGAGGTTCTCCTGGTGTCTGCAGGGTTTTCTCTGGGTTCTCCAGCTTCCTCCACAAACCATAAGATATATATTACATTACATTTAGCGACTTACAATAAGTGCATTCAACCATGAGGGTAGAAAACCAGAACAACAAGAATCAAGAAAGTACTATTACTTCAAGATAGCCAAACTAGAAAATGCTATAAGTAAGTGCTACTAAATTGTTATTTTAAGCTTTTATTCAAGGTATATTCAGAAGAAGATTGTTTTTAATTTGCGGTGGAAGATGTATAGACTTTCAGATGTCCGGAGCTCGTTCCACCGTTTAGTAGCCAGGACAGCAAGAACTCGTGATTTTTCTTTGAGGGGCAGCTGTCCCTCGCAGTGAGGAAGCAACAAGCCGTTTGGCCTATGCAGAGCGGAGTGAATGGACTGGGTTGTAACGTTTGACCAAGTCCTGGATGTAGATTGGACCCGATCCGTTCGCAGCACGGTACGCAAGTACTAGTGTTTTGAAACTGGATGCCGGTTAAAGACCAGTCCAGCTGCTGCTTTCTGGATGAGCTGCAGAGGTCGGATGGCAGCAGCAGGTAGACCTTCCAGGAGGGAGGGGACCAGAGCCTGGGGCAGAACCTGCGCCGCCCTCTGAGTGAGAAGGGGGAGTATTCTCCTGGTGTTGTACATTATGTATGTACAGGAACCTGATGTTGCAGTAATGTTGGCAGTGAGGGAGAGTTGACTGTCGAGTGTCACACCCAGGTTCCTAGCAGTCTGAGTCAGGTCGTAGGTGGGAGGAGCTTTTCCCTGGAAGGAAAATTAGTTCAGTCTTGTAAAGGTTAATTTAGCAGATATCCACTGAGAGATGTCAGTCAGGCAGACAGAGATTCGTGCTGCTACCTGTGTTTCAGATCGGGGAAAAGAGAGGATTAGTTGGGTGCCATCAGCATAGCTATGGTAGGAAAAGCCATGTGAGTTACTGACAGAGCCCAGAGAGTTGGTGTACAGAGAGAAGAGGAGGGGACCCAGGACGGAACCTTGAGGGACCCCAATAGTGAGAGGACAAGGTTCAGACTCAGATCCTCTCAAAGTTACCCGGTAAGTGCGGTCAAAAGAAAGATCTAGAAGGATAAGGAAAGAGGAGAGGGAGGCTTCTCTAGCATTGTGAAGTTGCTCAGCGACAGCAAGGAGGGTTAGTTGTTGAGTGGCCTGCCTTGAAACCGGACTGGTTAGGGTAAAAAAGGTTGTTATGGTGGAGATAGGAGGAGAGTTGATCAAAGATAGCTTGCTCGAGAGTTTTGGAAACAAAGGGAAGAAGAGAGACGGGTCTGTAGTTATTTACTTCAGACGTTTCAACAAGAGAGGATTTACTCTTGCCTCCTTCAGAGAGTTAAGGAAATAGCCAGTTGACAGGGAAGTGTTAATAAGATGGGTGAGAAAGGAAGAAGGTCAGGAGGGATAGACTGGAGAATTTGAGAGGGGATGGGGTCAAGGGGGCAGGTGGTCGGGCGGGCGGACGTCACCAAGGTAAGAACTTGATTGGGAGACGGGGTTGAAAGAGGAAAGCAAATTGTATGAAGATGAAGTTGATGGAAATGTGATTATAGAAGGAGTGGGGGTGTCATGGAAGTTGGACAAGATGGAGAAGAGTTTTTTGGGGTTAGAAAATGAGGATTGAATTCTAGTTTGGTAGAAAGAGCTTTTGGCTGTGGAAATAGAGGCAGATAAAGGAGAGAGAAGAGGATGATAAGTGAGCAGGTCGTCTGGGTGTTTGGATTTTCGCCATTTCCTTTCTGATGCTCGCATAGTGGCTCTGTTGGCACGCACCGGGTCAGACAACCACGGAGCTGGGGGGGACTTGCTGACCTGTCGTGACGTAAGAGGACAGAGAGAGTCAAGACAGGAGGACAGAGTAGAAAGGAGAATGTCTGTGGCAGAGTTAGGTGAAAATATAGTCAACGTGTTAACCGGCTTTGTGAGCTCATGAGTCAATTAGGCCCCAGGTGGTAATGGCCCAGCAATAGAAAGAGTTCAACACAAGAGAGACCTGTCACTTTAATCAGTGATCAGGTGAGTTTCACAAAATCTCCTAAAAACAGATTATGGACAAAGTCTAGTTCCCTCAAAAGGTAGAAAGTAAAATAGAACTTAGTCCTCAACAGAATTGGAATACAAATCAAGCACTTTAAGCTTAACTGGTTCCCTTTTAACTCTCAATCACTTGAGTGAAACTATATACAAAATCCGAGCTCATACAATTCAAGGTAAGAACAAACATTACAAACTATCAATCTAGTTGACCTAAGACAGCAGATAAAATAGTAATCTAGCAAACAAGCTTATTAAGGAATATACTTTGCCTAAATCCAAGTAGTATGGAACCCCAGAAGTCCAATGCACACTCTCGCTACATATATATATATTAGTGCTGTCAAAAGATTAAAATATTTAATCGCGATTAATCGCATTTATGTCATAGTTAACTCAAAATTAATCTAGATTAATCGCAAATTTGTATCTATTCTAAATGTCCCTTCATTCACATGGACAAGAGGATTGGCTTGCTTTATGCAAATGTTTTATTTTATTGAAAAACAACGCCAAACAGGGTGGTACAAAATAAAATTATATAGTGCACATTTCAGGTAAACAAGGACTCAGCCTATAGTGCAGTTGAACCATGGCTTAATATTTTCTTTTTTTCAAGTTTGCTGTGAACATAGCAGTCAGGCCTCTCAAACAGACAAGCAACAAAATAACTAACAAACAAAATACACAGGCAAGTGTCGGCCTACTTTGAAATAAATTAAACACAGAACTTTGTAGGGCTATTTGAGTCCTCCCCATATTTGTGGAAAATGTATGAAATAAGAAGTACCCTATTTTGAAATAAATAAAAACATATAGCTGCAGTCTAATAGCTTAAAAATATATATTTTAGTTGGTGAAATATGAAAACAAAAAGCGAGAGCAGGTCAGACTGGAGGCGAACACAGATACTGCAGCTCGGTAGAAACCAACTGCAGCTTCTGCTCTGATCAAGAAGCTGAGGCGCTGATCTCTGATCAGCTGAGACCAGAGAAACTCTGTGTTTTCACTGTTTCCATAGTTAAGAAGCAGTCAGTCACTGAGCTCTGATCTCACTGTGTCTCTCTGAGCGAGTCCGTGGGGGCAGGGGGCGGGGCTACGATGCGCTATCTGGAACCACACACACAAACACACAGACACACACACACTCGCCCGCTCATTGTACTTCATCACGGCCTGATACGATGATGTTTTAAAAAATGATTGTGACTTAGTCAACCACCAACATGAAAAAGCGTGTGTCACACGGCGAAAACGTGAGATTGGCAGCTCTGCGTTAATCGCGCGATAAAAAAATTAACGGCGTTAAATGGGTTCGCGTTAACGCCGTTAATAACGCGTTAAACTGACAGCACTAATATATATATATATGAGCAAACAGCTAGCACAGAGTGAGGAGACGATCACTGAATCAGTGTTTTGGATGAGAATCACTGACGGTTCCTTTAAACTGAAGAAGCAGGAAATAGAGTTTCTTCTTTCTTGTCAAGCTAGAGTTCCCACCCTGCGTTTGTCCTCCACCACCAACCAGTGCAGTGTCCGTCCCTCCAGGTTCCTGACATGTTGACTTCACAATAATATGAGGTTACTGTGACCTTTGACAACTGCAATCTAATCAGTTTCTCTTTGAGTCAAAATGTGAAGAAATCCCCTAAAGACAGACTTGAGATATCAAAAAGCCATAAACATGTTATGTGACCTTGACCTTTGACCTTTGACCTCCTGAATCTAATGAGTTCCTCTGTAAGTCTGAATGAACGCTTGTACCAAATTTGAAAGGATTCTCTTGAGGGTCAAATGATCACGTTTGTATGAATGTTGTGTTTTCTGATTTAATTCTAATAGATTTTATATTTTCTTTAATTACAGACTCGGTGGTTGTCGACTCTCAGAGACTCACTGTGAAGTCTTGGCCTCAGCTCTGAAGTCAGACCCCTCACATCTGAGAGAACTGGATCTGGGTGACAACGAGCTGCAGGATTCAGGAGTGAAGCTGCTGCGTTCTGGACTGGAGAGTCCACACTGTCGACTGGAGACTCTGAGGTCCTTAAATCCTTGTTCACTTTTCAGACTTTCTTTCTTATTGGGTAATTATTTATTTAAATTGTCTCAGTTCTGCCTTGCTCAGTGTTTAATTACACAAACCTGCTCAGTGAGCAACACACAGAGAAGAAGCTGATGAATGAAACAATGGTCCAACATGTCTGATCTGATATTTATCTTCAGGTCACAGACTGGACTGAGGTCAGCAGCATGTTGAGAGTCTGTGTTGACATGATGACGATCCACAACAACAGGAGGACACATTCTAATATTCATATTTCTTTATCCAGGTTGGAGTGGTGCAGACTGACAGAGATCAGCTGTTCTTCTCTGGCTTCAGCTCTGAGGTCAAACCCCTCTCATCTGAGAGAACTGGATCTGAGTAACAACGACCTGCAGGACTCAGGAGTGAAGAAGCTGTGTGGTTTTCTACAGAGTCCAACCTGTCGACTGGAGACTCTGAGGTTAATTCACTGACTGACTTTTGTAGTTCTCATATCTATAAAACAGCATTTATACACAATTTATCTCATTTAATTCTAATTTAACTTAATTCCTCTTCATACATAACTTGAATCCATTTGTTAATTATTCTGTTACATTTTTAATATTCAGCTACTTGTTAAAACACTGAGTTTAGTTCTGGATTTCCTAAACTGATCTGCAGGACAGAGACCGGGTCCAAATAATCTATTTGTACTGAATCAGGACTCGTTTTTATTCAACATGTCTGATTTCATATTTATCTTCCATGTTATGAGTCTGTGCTGATATGAATATGTGTCTGTTATTTTCACACATGAACTCAGTTTAATTTACAGTTGTATTCTTTATCCAGGTTGAATCACTGCAGACTGTCTGAGATCAGCTGTTCTTCTCTGGCTTCAGCTCTGAGGTCAAACCCCTCTAATCTGAGAGAACTGGATCTGAGAGGAAACGACCTGCAGGACTCAGGAGTGAAGGAGCTGCTTGATCTACAGCAGAGTCCAACCTGTCGACTGGAGACTCTGAGGTCAGTAGATTATTGGAGTCAGTCCACGCTGCTTTCATCAGTATTTTACTAAACACAGTCAGTATCACAGATCCAGGGTCTGTGCTACCAAGCAGGATTTGTGGTTATCAGGTTAACTTCAGGTTTAGTTTTTTTCAGTCCTACGAAGCTCGTCCACTTCTTAACGAGGTAAATCACCATGGTAACTTCTGATGAACGGCTAACCTGCTCCAGGTTAAGATGGAGATCAACCCGTATAGAAGCTCCGCCCACTGACCACAGTGACTCTACACTATTGTGTGGTGCACACTCTCCTTAAAGGGACGGATAAGGGAAGTTTAAATCAACGTCTGGTTGGTTCAGTTGATCTCTAACTCACCCAGAACATCTCAATGTCTCCAGACTCATCCTGTCCCCAAAACACCAGAGGACCTCAGTCAGCTTCCTGGAGACAGGTCCATGTGTTTTTTATTGAGTAGTGATGTCAGAGGTTTCCCCACAGTGTGTGTCCTCAGAGACAGTGAGACCGTGTGTGTCCTCACCATGGTAGCCAGGAGCTCTTTATACAGAGCAGAACCTCTGCTGAGGTCCATCTGTCTCCTCTGGTCCCAGTTGGTCAGAAGCAGATGTTCATCAACACACAGTGAAACATGTCTTCACCTGTAACAGCAGTAAATCCACCTCTCAGGTGTCCACTCTGCACTTTGACATGCAGAGGACACACACTGAGCTCTTAGCGTGTTCATTCCAACACGTGAACATGAAGCAGAGAGGAAGCTGCTCCACCTCTGAACAGGACTGAAGTCCCTGCTGCTCTTTCTACTGGATGAGCTGCATCACTGACTCACAGCTGATGAAGAGAGTCTCTGTGACACTGATGTCTTCTTCTCTCAACAGATGGAGGGATGAATCTTTGTGGAGCTGAATGTGAAGAGGACAGTGTGTGTGGACGGAGGCTGAGCTGTGTCCTGAGGATCCAGAGGCTGAAGCAGCAGCAGCTTGTGTGTAGTCTCCAATCTACACAACCTCTAATCTGCATGTGTTTGTGAGATGAAGCTGGAGCACCTGGAGAAAACACGGGGAGAACATGCAGACTCCTCACAGGAAGACCCCATCTGAACCGGATTCAAACCAGCAACTTAGTTCATTGACCTTCAATTATGCTACAAAGTGTTTATTCTAATCAATGCTGTAAATTATCTGATCTTTCTGATGTTCTCTGTTACACGTGGCATGTTTTGCACTTGTGTCCGTCCTGGGAGACGGATCCTCACGTGTCTCTCTGAGGTTTCTACCTTCTTTTTCTGATAAAAGGTTTTTTAGTAGTTTGTCCTGTTGAGGGTTAAGAACAGAGGATGTCACACCTGTTAAACCATGTGGGACTAATTGTGATTTGTGAATATGGGCTCTACAAATAAAGATTGATTGATTGATTGATATTTGGTGTCAGTTCTATACAGTGTGAGGAAGTGGCGATGTGTTATCTGCCTTTATTTACACTCTTTTTCTTTTTTTTGTAAATCCACACATTAGCAACGACCAACTGAGAAGGTCTTCAAATTTAAAACAGGGTGAAATACAGACATGGTCTCAGGTTGTGGAGGAAGTGCAACTGACAAGTAGAAAATACTTTTAGTTTTTAATATTGTTCAAGGTTCAGATTGTTTCAGAAGTGAATTTATGGGTTTGGAGTTTCATGGTGCACTTTGTTGAACACACACACACACACACACACACACACACCACACTCACCTGGATATGTGACACCGCAGCTCGCCTGTGCTCCAGTTTCTCTCCTCCTCTGAATCCACCCTGGGGACGTTTAAAAGGCCACGAGACACCTGAGACCGTCACTGTGGTCAGACATCTTACACTCACCTGTTTCTCTCTGCTTCTCTGACTCAGTCATTTCTGCTCAGCTCAGCCTGTTTCCTGCAGGTCTTCACTCTACTCTTCATCTTTTTATCCCTTTGCATCCATCTCTCGCCAACATGAGTCTGAGTCGTACCAAGAGAATCAGCTCCAGCAGCTCAGTGCGGAGCAGCAGCACATCCAGGAGGCTGAGCGGCTACGCTCCAGGTCAGGGGGCCTTCACCGGCGTGTCCCTGAGCAGCAGCTCTCTGTACGCCGGTGCCAACGGGCACCACCACGGCCTGGGGGCCCCCCTGGCGTCCCTGTCGGTCAACAAGAGCCTGTTGGCTCCCCTCAACCTGGAGATCGACCCCAACCTGTCGATGAGCCGAGCCCACGAGAAGGAGCAGATCAAGAGCCTCAACAACCGCTTCGCAAGCTTCATCGACAAGGTAACGGAGGAGCGAGGAAGAAGGTCGTCGATTAATCAACAGTGGAATATTGATCAGAAGCTAAACTCAGCATTCAGGCATGAAACGATAAACAAGCCTCTGTAATGTGAGGATTAGTTAGAGAAGTTTCTGTTTAAATAAATAAATCACATTGTTTTTATTGGAAACTAAAAGTTGAGTTAATTAGAAAGAAAAGCTCAACTTTTAATGCTGTCGGGCTTTTACGACACTTTCACTTGACACTTAAATGATAAAGTTTCCAATAGTATTTAATTGATATTGACTAAGTTACTTCTCTTCATTTAAGTCTCTTTTCTAACAGAGTTTCTCTATTGTATTTTTTATTATCCTTCACTGTCACTCTTTTAGCTTGAACATGATCTGCTGCTAAATTAAAGTATCTGTTCTGCTCATTAATTATTAACTAGACTGTAACTCAGGAGAGCGTATCCTTCCACCAGGGCTGAACAATCCGACACACATCATCTAGTTCTTATTATCGTCAAACTATACAAAAAATAAAGTGGTCGGAAAAACTAAACCACTTATTTTTAGCATTATCTAATGAAGATAAATAAATGTGGTATTATTAAGTATTATATCTGCAAATTAATCTAATGGATGAATCTGGAATCTTGTTTCACATTTGAGAACCACTGGTCTCACTGCACTAATATTTAATATATGACAAACAGGCAATTTAAACTGTTCCTAATTTAATGGTTTTGTGTTGTTTCTGAACGAAGCTTTCATATACGATTAAAGTAAAACACATGACATCTTTACCGCGTCACCACAGAGCAGGTGTTTATTCACAAGGCCTCTAAATGGAGACACAGCTGTTAAATTGTTGATCAAGTGTTCCCTTCACTTTCTGTGGGAGAAAACCAACCTGACAGGTTGTGGTCATGTCGATCCGTCTGTTACTGTGGATCCACATTCATATGAACGTATGGAGCAGTTTCTGAATATCCTGATTTGAGTTTTTTGCAGAAGACGACCAGAGTCTGAACCGTCCCCACATGACCTCTGTTTTATTTCATGATAAGTTACAACAAAATAAAAAGTGAAAGAGTGGAAACCTCCAGGAAGGCCCAACAGTCCCAGTCTGCACCGAATCCATCGTGTTCATTTGGGTCAAATTAAACTACTGAAGATACAAAGATACAAGCTGTTGATTCTCTACAGTCTGATCTCAGCTACACGTCGGTGGTAGTGACAGGGTTGTAGCTCTATTTGTTAATGTGGCATGAAAAAACAGACACAATTATGCTGCCACACTTAAATCTGCTAGATCTGGATTTTAATTTGGATCTGCATCATCAGTTCCATAAAAATGTCTAATTTGTTTAATCAAGATTTATTAATATTCCCCGAAAAATTCCAGATCAGCCCCTTTAGAGGAGATCCACAGAAAGTCTCTCTCTTGCCTCATGGCCTTCGACAAAGAAGAAAATAAAACAAACAAACCCAAATGTGCATAAACGTCCTATCTGGCAATGTTAAAGAAAGAGAAAAGAAAGGATCCGCTTCCAAAATCGAACCAGTTCTTTCTTGGCCCACGTTCCATCCGTCCAAAAAACTCTGTGGAAATCCGATTGTTTTTTGCGTAGTCCTGTTCACAAACTAAACATTAGCCGTTGATTTTCAAGGTTAAGAACAAAACCTTCCCTCATATTTACATGAGCCTGAATGGGCTATTTTAAAAGTGTCTCACTACTTTATCAGTGACAGTAAACTACTGTGTGATGGGAAATCGTGAGCACGGAGGTAAACATGTTTTTTTGTGCTGAGGCTCCTGAAGAACACAGGTTGTGTTCGTTTCCCACAGACGCAGCGAGCATCTCGGGGATGAAGCTCGACATTGATACCGTACTCAGAGAAACATCCCTTCTTTCTCACGGAGTCGGTAACACAACCTCACAATGGAGGCTTTGTCGGCTTCTCACATCGGCACCGATACACTTCAGGCACAGAGAGGCTGGACTGAATCCGCTTGACCAAATGTACATGATAAACCTCTGCTTTTTTTAACAGACTTAAATGCATCACACAGCGGTCAATATTATAATATTACATAGATCTGGATCAAAGCTGGATATTCATCTTTTGTAAGCACAAAGCAGGAGATGACGTCATGTCAGAGCTCGACCAGACGTCTCCAATGGAAGTGACGGTATTATGATAAACTGATGATTCAATTAAAATGTGTTAGAAGTAGCTTTCATGATACAAATCACACATTTTGACCTCATATACCTGCTTCTTATACGATAGAGTATTAGAGCCACTTACATTTGAGATAAAAAAGAGTAGATCATAATATGGTTTGAACAAAGTGTTAATATGAGGAAAGCTGAGCATCTTTTTGAGTTCTTCTTCAGTATAAGTCTCCTAAATGACTTAATATAACATTTACATTGTCACTTTCAGGACCTTGAAAAGATTTTGTAAGAAACTGAGTCCATTGTGAAGAAAGAACAGACTGAGAGGAAACTGTCTCTTTAGTGGAGGAGGGAAGGTTTTGTGGACTGTGACATAATCATTAGTTTTTCAGATTGATTCAAGGTTTGTTGTTATCCAGAAGAAATTAATTCTCCTGGCTCGTTATTTCCTTCTTTTTCTCAAAATGTAATGACCTTTCATCGTAATATTTCGTATTTCTTTCTCCGATATGGCCCTAATACGTACTGTCAGTCATTATCATCCCACAGGGTGTTATCATGGATTTCAGAAGAGTTCTTCAAAGATTAGAAAAATTAGTAAAAGCATCAACATATTAAGAAGAAGAAAGAAGAAAGATCGGGCCCTGGCTGCTGATCAGTTTCCATTTCACAAGACAAAATATTGTGAAGGCTCCCAGAAAAACTTTTAAACCGTTGTTCATTCATCGCCGTCGATGAGATGCTTGATGTGACTTCCCAGAGAACAGGTCACACAAAAGATCCTTGTCCACAGAGGATATTTGTTCTTTGTTTATTGATCTAAATTATCAATCTTGTGCCACAGAGAGACAAACTAGTTTAAGTTGCAGGATGATAACTTAGTTTAATCTGTTTCAGACTCAATCTCAGGATCAGTGGGAAATATGATATATTATTTATAATTACTGGATATCACAGAAACACACTTAGATCTGATCTGAGGCTTCAAACCTTAAGGAGGAAACTAAGAATTCAGCGAATGCATCTGGGATTTAAAAAGCCATTTAAACCCTGGACTAGCTGCTGGCACTGGGCCACTGGATATTTGAGCCATCTGTGCCGTTTCCGTTCCATTGAGTCGAGTCGTAACCTGATAAATCCGCTGAGACACGGCGTGGTTGTGTATCAGAGGCAGATAATTCAGCTCTGAACAGAAAACAGGCTTTGTGCTGAGCGGAGGACGTCTAATGGGAGGTGGATGATCCTGTGGGCAGGAAACCCGAGCTGTGCAGATACCGACCTGGAGGACAACGATGACATTGAGCTGGATGTCTGCTGGAATGAGCCTGTGATTATCTGAGGAGGGACATTATGAACCCAAACTATTCAACTTCCTTTCGCTCTAATCGATTTCTTCACCGGGGAAAATAACGGAATCATTCAAATAAAAAAACTAGCATGACATCCAGCCACAACATAAATAATTTTCTTTTTCACAAAGTTTTCCATTAGAGTCAAATCTAGTGTCATGTTGAGTCCAGCAGGTTCTGTTTTAAAGAATCCTGGTAAGTGAGTTATTTACGGACTAAATGATAAATATATTTATTTAGAATCATCTAAATACTGCAAACAGGAGTAATAACGATTTAACAAACGTCTCAATCATAAAGGTTTGAGTAGAAGCAGGTCATACTGTTATTAAAGTGACAGTGCACTTTATTTAGTTTGCTCAAGTACACTTTTAAACCTTTAGTCAAAAATACAATTCCATGATCAGATGTTATTTGCTCATGAATAATAAACCAATTTCAACAGTCGTCCATTAGCTGCATGTTCATCACTGGCTCGTGTACGGCAGCTGTTTGACAGGCTTTGTTAAACATTCAATTAAAATCAATGAAATTAAAATCCGAAAAACAAAACCCCTTTAACTCCACTTCCTGCCTCCTTCTGTTCCTCACATCCCTCAGGTGCGTTTCCTGGAGCAGCAGAACAAGATGCTGGAGACGAAGCTGGAGCTGCTGCAGGGTCAGGGCGTGGGCCGCTCCAACGTGGAGCCCCTGTTCGAGGCCTACATGGCGGGCCTGAGGCGCCAGATGGACCTGGTCAACAACGACAAGACCAAACTGGACGGGGAGCTGAGGAACATGCAGGGCCTGGTGGAGGACTATAAACACAAGTTAGCAAAGAAGCGCTGACACCATTGTTGATCGTTGTAATAACACATTGTGTTTGTGTAACTGAACGCACCGTCCTGCCTCTGCCACAGATACGAGGACGAGATTAACAAGAGGAACAACCTGGAGAACGACTTTGTTATCCTGAAGAAGGTCAGCGCACAACCACACACACACACACACACACACACACACACACAACCACACACACACACACACACACACACACACACACACACAGGTGTGCTGAGTAAGATGAACCACTCCTTTGTCCTTTTTCCTTTGTGCCTGTTGGTTGTCTCGTCTCTCTCGTCCTCTGTCTCTCTCCCACATTTATTAAGAAACATTAAATGTTTTTATCATCACATGGGACTGAAGTCAGTTTTACATTAAAGCTGCTTCGGTTGTGCAGTTACTAAATATCATGTCTGTGTATGATCATGGTCTGTGCGGTCCAGGATGTGGACTCGGCCTACCTGGTGAAGGCCGATCTGGAGGACAAGGTGGGAGCTCTGACTGACGAAATCAACTTCCTGCGCAACGTCTACGATGAGGTGAAGAAACCTGGAATCGATCCTGTGTTCAAAAATATCGTTACATCATATTTTGTGAAGTTTTGTCCCTCATCACTTTGACTCTATTCCCTGATGAGCAGGAGCTGCGTGAGCTGCAGGCCAGCATCAAGGACACGTCGGTGGTGGTGCAGATGGACAACAGCCGCAGCCTGAACATGGAGCAGATCGTGGCTGAGGTCAAGTCCCAGTATGAGGACATCGCAGCCCGCAGCCGAGAGGAGGCCGAGGCCTGGTACAAGAGCAAGGTGAGGAGGAGGAGACGGGGGTGGAACACTGACAGTAGAATAACCTGTATTAGTTTAATCCACAGAGCAGGCTGTGATGGACCTCAGCAGACCTGCTCCACTGGCTCTCACACCGCTGCAGGGTCAAGTGTTATTTGAGAGTGAAATCCAAAACGGCCCTGAAGCAGAATTTCACCTTCTCCACCACCCGAAACTAAGAAGACATTTAAGAGGATGGAGTTCAAACCGGTGTCATGTTATAGGACCCCGTGCTTTTAGGTTCAGCAGCAGCTTTGACAGATGGAGTAATACAAATGCCATCAGGTTCTGGATCTGCACACCTGGATATGTGACAGGTGTTTGTCCACATACCTGAGGAAGGTTAAACGTGCCAAACAAAATAAATCAGTCAGCGAGGCGGGAGTTTCCTCATCAGTTCAATGATCATGTTTTTCTGTGAGTCCATATCAACTTGTTTCTTCTGCCTCCAAGTGGCCAAACAAAATACTGCAGGTTTAAAGTTTAAAATGAATCTCTTCTGTAGTTCGACCAAATGTCGGTTCAGGCCAGTCAGTTCGGGGACGAGCTCCGCGTCGTGAAGGCGGAGGTGGCCGAGGTCACCCGACTCATCAGCCGCCTGCAGAGCGAGATAGAGGCCGTCAAAGCTCAGGTACCATTACAGACGATATTCAGCCGAACAGAATTTAATCTGCTGGGTAGTAGCGACCCTCACCGCTCCGTCCCTCCACCCTCAGCGTGGCAGTCTGGAGAACCAGCTGGCTGAGGCGGAGGAGCGCGGGGAGCTGGCTGTGAAAGAAGCCAAGGCCCGAACCAGAGATCTGGAGGACGCCCTGCAGAGAGCCAAGCAGGACATGGCCAGACAGCTCCGAGAGTACCAGGTGGGTGACAGAGGGAGACACCGCTCAGGGTCACGTCATGACTCATCACCTTGATCCATCAAAACCATTTCTCATCTTCGCCTGCAGGACCTGATGAACCTGAAACTGGCTCTGGACATTGAGATCGCCACCTACAGGAAGCTGCTGGAAGGAGAGGAGGACAGGTGAGAGGAGCGCAGGACAACAAGTGATGACGACTTTGTATCTTTGATATAAACAAACTAACTTCCTCCTCCTGTCCCACAGACTCGGACACCAGTCCATCCTCAACATTCAGGCCGTCTCCAGCTACAGTGAGTAACCAGGTGGAGCCCAAACCCAGAGACAGAAGCTCGGTGGACAAATTCACACGTCACAATCTACTTTCCTCTGTGTTTTCTACTGTTTTCATTGATTTACATAATTTTACTGGTACCTCATTTCAGTTTTACTCTATATGGTCTCACTGAATCTCTCTCTCTTTGTCCAGGTACTAAAAGTAATAACGGTTACCACAGCAACAGCAGCTCTCCTGCTCCAAAGCTGCTGATCAAGACGACTGAGACCAGAGATAACAGCAGATACAGCACACACTGAGCAACACACACACACACACTGAGCAGCACACACACACACACACTGAGCAACACACACACACACTGAGCAACACACACACACACACTGAGCAACACACACACACACACACTGAGCAACAAACACACACACTGAGCAACACACACACACACACACTGAACAACAAACACACACACTGAGCAACACACACACACACTGAACAACCCACACACACTGAGCAACACACACACACACACACTGAGCAACACACACACACACACACACTGAGCAACAAACACACACACTGAGCAACACGCACACACAAACACTGAGCAACACACACACACACACAAACACACACACACACACTTAGCAACAAACACAAACACTGAGCAACACTCACACATATCTCTGAATGTTAGTGGTGCATTTCATTACTGTCTTTTACTTAGAATGATTTTTAAATGAATTATCTAAGCATAAAACATAAACATTCTAACATCATTTATCAATATTTCCGTGTGTTGATTGTAGTTTTTAGTGTTGATGTTGAATGAATCAAACGCTGAAGTTAAACGCTGCATTATTGTCCATGATCATTTAATCTGTGGTGAGAAGAATATACAACTTTTTTAGTGTTGTAGATATGTCCGGGATATATTATACATGGTGTTCTAGTGATAAAGGGTGTTTCTGTGTTTTGTATCTGACACAAAGTTGTTTTACACCAAAAATCTTTTGTGGAAATTTGCTTTTTGAGATTGATGAGGGTAAACTTTTCATCTTTGTTACAGATTTGGTCTCTGAGCTTTAAGTTTCTTTTTCTTTTCTGGATCTTTACACAAACATAATAAACATTATTAAAGAGACTGTGGAGCGTTTTCTTTTTCCTTGTTTTTGAAAAGCATTTAGTTTGTGTGTTTCTGTATGAATGTAAACGCCCAAATAAGCTCACAAATGTGTTGTTAGTGATAGTAATATTTATTGAGCCAAATCATTATTTTATACTTACACATTTGTTGTATGATTAAAATGTGTTTATAGCCTGCTCCATTACTGGATGCTTTAGACTGTGCGTTGATTATGAAGTTTGAGGTCGATCATGTGAAAGCAGTTTAAACAACAGCGTTCATTTCCCTCCAGTGGTGAGTTTGTGTATCTGCACCTCAGCACACCACGGGATGCCATGGAATCTATTAAACCAAATTATCATCAATCTATGAATCATATGTTTGAAAGGGTGGATTTATTTGAAAATATGAACAGTTTAGGAGTTTAGTCATTAGCCTGTTTTGTACAGTTAAAGGTGCAGATGATCAGAATCCTCTGGTGAAGAAGGTTCAGTGAGGGCCAGGAAAATATGTATTTAACATAAATAGTTTTTTAACAATAATTCAAAGAACTGTTTTAAGAGATTAATAAGAAAGAAATGGAGTTGGTAAACGTACTTTACACTCAGTAGGATAATAATATAAGTTTATCTGCTATTCCTTTTATAAATTAGCTTTGGCTAAAGCTAGCTCACCAGCATGCCTTAACTAGCCAGAGAGTTAGTTTGGTTTTTACCTCCATTTGAAAGATCTTTTAAAAATGTAAATTATATTTTCCTACAGAAGTATTATAGTAGTTAAATATTCCTACAGCTGAAAGATGTCCAAAAGTCCAATTCTGGTTCTGACTAAAATTCAACCAGAGTAGTTTCAAGAGAGAGCAGGAGTCTGTATGGTTCATTTGCTGGGGACAACAACAACAACAACAACAACAACAACACCACCAACCACAACAACAACACCACAACAACTCTGCTGCTCAAACTGTAGTAAAGTTGTTCTGGCTCAGATAAACGTCATCTATGTTGTCAGTACTGCACATTTCAAACCGCAAATAAATATCTGTTGTACATTTTAGTCTAAATATACAAATTCTAAAACTCGTGAAAATAAATGTAATTTAACCATAAACAGGTGAGAGGGCTGTGAACACAAGGCCTTCCTCTAGGACTTTTATTTTGTCTTGAGAACTAGATCAAATAAATATAAAAACACAAAACTACTCAAATATAATTTGAGCTAAAAATATATAGTATGACAATAAAATATCAAACCTTAAACGAATATAAAATACACGTCACATCACAAACATAGAATAGAGTATTAATCAGTTCATATAATTAAATTATTATTTATTTCCCTAAATTATTTTACATTAAATTTACTTTTTACTGACTGATCGCTGCGACACGGGAGGTTGCTTAGTAACGGCTCATTTGCCCCTCCTCCCCTTGCCTCTGATTGGTCGCTGCGTTGCACTTTTCGCGCCAACGCGTTGCATTGTGGGTCCGCAGAGCGGAAGTGCTGCGACCGTGCTGGAACAGGAAGCTGGGGGTTGACGCGGCGCCGTGTTTTCCAGGATTTAAACTCCCGAGGGCGGATTCCACTTTTACAAACTCGGTCCAAACTGATCCCGCACGTTTCCCGGACACATGCGGGGCGAAGAGGCGTCGGAGTCGGGCAGGATGGAGGAGCGCTCGATCCGGAGGAGCCTGGAGGTTCTGTGTCAGGAGCTGAACATGGACGAGCAGACCGCGGCCGCCGCCATGGACAACTTCACTGCCATCTGGGACACATACACCCTGGAGGTCAGAGGTCACCGGAAATAACACATGTCCCATCAGCTGCTCTGTAGAACGTCACAGAGTCCTCTGCTCGCTACAGCGACACACACTTCACCACAGACACACACGGTTCACTTCACCACAGACACACACGGTTCACTTCACCACAGACACACACACGGTTCACTTCACCACAGACACACACACGGTTCACTTCACCACAGACACACACAGATCGCTTCGCTACAGCGACACACGCAGTTCACTTCATTACAGACACACAATTCACTTTACTACAAACACATACATAGTTCACTTCACTACAGACACACACGCAGTTGACTTCCCTACAGACACACACGCAGTTCACTTCACTACAGACAACAAACATCACCACAGACACACATACAGTTCACTTCACCACAGACACACACAGTTCACTTCACTACAGAAACACACACACACAGTTCACTTCACCACAGACACACACACATCACTACATACACACACACAAACATCCCTACAGAAACACACAGTTCACTCCACTACAGACACACAAACATCACTACAGACACACACACACACACTGAGTTAAAGGGCTTCAACCAGCCTCTGTTTACATCCAACACTGTTTGATCAGGACTGGACGACTTGGTAAAGACACACGTTCTTAATTGACTGATTAATTAACTGAAAAACTCAACCTCATTCTAGAGACCACGAAGCTGTTCTCCACCTCCCTCTCTTTATTAAATTAATAATGTTTGTTTACGATGTCGGAGTCCACGGCCCAAAGTGACTTATCAGAAATCAAGTCTTCAGCACACTAAACAACTAATTTAATTGATGTAATAAAAAAAGATTCTCACATGTAGCAAACTGGAAACGTGAAATGTCTGACGATTCACTTTTCATCATTAATTTGTTAGATGTTCTTTTGCTGACTAATTATATAATATAATGGTTACATTGCAATATTTATATTTCCATTATGCTATCTTGTAGTATTATTTATATTATGGTCACTTACCTTTTTAATTATTTTCTGTATCATGGTCACTACTGTTGCAATATTACTTATAATATTTTTGTTTTCATTATAATAACACTTACATCATTCCACTTTCTCCCCAGTACCTGCTTTTGCACAGTGTCTGTTTTGCTGGTTGTTTGTTTCTGTACTCTCATTATGTGTAGTTTAGTAGTGTACATATTGTGATCTTTTTTATTGTGCTTCGGCACTGTTACTTAAATTCTGTTTTTCTCTTATTGCTGTAACAAGTGAATTTCCCCATTGTGTGGATAAATAAAGAAATCTAATCTAATCTAATACAGAAAACTGCATCTGATTTGCTGAAGTTTTGCAGTTTTAGTAAAGATTTTAATTTATACACTTGTTTGTGCAGCAAGTGGCTCCGAGCGTCAGTCAGATGCTACAGAATGATGACTCGCTGAAGCCTTATTATAAACTAACATCCACATATTCAACCGGACCGACCACACACTGTGTGTTGCCTGCAGCTCGTGGTGTGTCTGTCGGCGTCTCCACAGGATCTGATGTATAGTTTTGTCCCTGCAGGGAGACGTGGTGCACTGGTTGGCCTGTTCCCTGTACGCAGCCTGCAGGAAGGGATCGACTCCCACCGTGGGTAAAGGGCTGATGGAGGGGAACTGTGTCTCTCTCACCAGGATCCTTCGCTCGTCCAAACTCAGGTCGGTCACTGTTTACTCTGCAAAAGTTGTAAATTATTAAGTTATTCATCTCGTGACTTTCATACACTTAATTTGAACACCATGCACTGCTTCATGGGGGATTTATTAGATTATATCAAACATAATCAGCTGATTTCTGGGTTTTAGATATTTTTGTTGATGGGTCAGATTTGGCCCCTAATTATCGACTGTGCTGTAAAATAATCTAAATCGTCAGAGAGCTCCTGACCTGATGAAGAGCTCCTCTGATTTCTCTCCTTCACACATTGTGCGGATATTATTATTATATTATTATATTATACTTAGTTTCCTTTATTTGCTCATTCCTATTCAATCTATTCATTCCCAAACATCAACTTTGTAAATATATTGTGATCTTGAAGCTGTTTATTTGAATGTCTTTCTTATACCTCACGTTTGTCTAGTAGTATTTTCATGTTATTTGTGTGTTGCTCCTGACGTTCTCCTCCGTGTGGTCCAGTCTGATCCAGTTCTTCTCTAAGATGAGGAAGTGGGCCGACATGTCCAACCTCACGCAGAACTTCCGGCTGCGCATGGAGCAGCTGGAGCGCAACTTTGAGGTTTCCACGGTGATCTTCCGCAAGTTTGAGCCCATCTTCATGGACATGTTTCAGGACCCACAGGGAGCCGAGCCGCCACGCCAGCCCCGCAGCAGGAAACACAGGCACGAGAGAGACACACACACACGCACGCACACACACAGAGAGACACAAAGATATTTATTCCTGTATTTGTCTAAAGCTGGAAACACAAGGGCAATGTTTTTTCTCTCCCTGTCACATTTAGTCATTGTTTCAGTAATAACCTCTTATCAAGAGACACACACACACAGACACACAAAGTTGTCCAGCTCGGTCTAACAGAGTGTGTGTTCTCCCTCCGGCTCTGCAGGCGGCTGCCGTGTCACATCAGTGATGTGTTCAAGTTCTGCTGGACGTTGTTCGTCTACACTAAAGGTAAGAAACACACACGTGTTCACAGCTGCTCTGTGAATCCTATTTGTACTGGTTTTGTCTCTGCTGCAGTTTTTCAGTTGGGAATTATTCAACCCTTTTACATCTTCAATTCTTGAAATAATTATAGGTTTATTTGAGTTAAATCTAGTTATTCTGTTGATCAACACAGCTGAGTGAAATGTATTTTATTTAATGTTCATCCTCTTATAAATGCAAAGACAAGCGCCAAGCACTAATAATTTAGAATCTGAAACCAGCGGATGTTTGTCATTTTTCCACCCCGACTTCTATAGTACTATAATATACTACGTGTATATTGTGTGTGTGAAGGTAACTTCCGGATGATCGGCGATGACCTGGTGAACTCGTACCACCTGCTGCTCTGCTGTCTGGACCTGGTGTTTGGAAACGCTCTGCTCTGTGCCAACAGGAAGGACCTGATCAACCCAACGTTCAGAGGTAGAGAGACAGAGGGAGAGAGAGAGGGAGGGAGGGAGGGAGGGAGGAGGAAAAACCAGACTTCAACAGTATTTGTTCAGATGCAGCATTTTATTAGTTGCAAGACAAAAACTTGACATTGTGGGGGTCCTCTTCTCGATTTTGGAAGTTGTCTGAGATGTTTGACCTTCCCTCGTTCTAATCTGCTATTGTTCCTGTAACTTGTCTGTCATATGGTCACATGATCACATGTCCCTGTCCCCAATGTTGGTCGTGGTAGCATCAGATGAGAGCTGAAAAAAACTGTCACAACAAATGATGTCTCCTTTAGTTAAATAATAGTTACTGTACATAAAATGTCCATATTTATGCAACAATTCATTGTCCTTGTTCTGCTGTGAGATGTTTCTGTCTTCAGGGCTTCAACTGGCCCATGGAAGTCTGGCCTGTGTGTTAAGTTTTGTTTTGGTGTGCAGGTCTTCCTGCTCTCTACCGCGCTGACGGTCACGTTTCAGGGGACGAGCCTCCTCCCTGTGTGATGGAGAGGTTGTGTGAGCTGCACGACGGACTGGTGGTGGAGGCCAAAGGCATCAAGCAGCACTACTTCAAACCCTACATACAGAAACTGCTGCAGAAACGGGTACAAAACACACCAGCCTCTATTCTCGCTTTCTTTCCAGAGACATCTTATTCCCCCTCTTCACGATCGTTTGACTCCCACCCAGATATCAGTTGTACTTTTTAAAACACACATTCGGCTTTGAGTCCATTTGTTGTTGTAAATCGTGTTTGTCTGAATCTCTTTTCCTTCATCAGATCCTCAGAGGGAACGCAGAGCTTTTAACAGAACTGTTGGATCCTCAGAACTTCATTGATAACAAGTGAGCGACAACGCTACAGAATAAATTGAGTTGAATAGTTTCGGTCGAGTTAGAAGCATGTTAGCGTAAACCTTCCTTTAACTAGAAGTATCTAACTCTGTGTTTCCCTCAGTAAAGCCATAAATAAAGAGTATGAGGAGTACGTGTTGACGGTGGGAGACTTCGATGAGCGAGTGTTTCTTGGAGCCGATGCCGATGAGGAAATAGGAACCCCGAGGAAGATCGTCCAGGAGCCGTCCGCCAGCCAAACGACCAATCAGAAGCAGCTGCAGCAGCATGTGGAGAAGGTAAACACAATCCTGATGTTCAGTACACAACAGAGCACATCCAGATGTTACACTGGAACACGTGGATTATAATCCTCTGTGTCTCTCTGCAGTCCGGCTCCCTCGCCCCCTCCACCCCTCTGACTGGACGTGTTTACCTGAAGGAGAAGGACCTGCTCGTCACGCCCGTCTCCTCGGCAACGCAGAGCGTCAGCCGGCTGCAGAGCATGGTGGCCGGGCTGAGGACGGCGCCCAGCGACCACCTGATGCAAATATTCAAGTCAGTAGAACACGAGTAGAAAACAGGGAAACGGTTGTTTGTACAGATTAAAACAAAGAAGTTGAACATTAACGGATATGACATCATAACCATGTGTACTGACAGAGCTAGTTCTGTGCTTGTGTTAAAGGTCGTGCTCCAGAGATCCCACAGCCTCCATATTGTCCAGAGTGAAGACGCTGGGACAAGCCTTCAAAGAACATTACACCAGAGACTCGGAGGACACACCTGGATCTCATATAGGTATATAACAAACAGCGATTCATCCTCCTTCATGAAGGGTGTAATGTTTCAGTGAAATGGTTTTATAGGTGTTGTCTGTGCAGGTGAAGTGTCACAGTATACCATACGGTTTCTGTGATGTAGCCCACCTCCTCATATGATGCAGTGTAGTGAGGTGTCCCTGATAAACTGACACTTTAGCGCAAATGTGGAATGGAATGATATCTGTTTCTTATTTCTTTAACACCTGGGAAAGAATGTTTTTTTTGTTTTTTTGTTACTGTTTTGAAATGTCTTTGGCTTTAGGGAAACCCCAGGAGCATCGTTCTCGTTCCTTTTCTTTCTGACTTCTTACTCATTTTCTGTTTCAGACTTTGCAGAGAACCGCCTGAAGCTGGCTGAGATCCTCTACTACAAGATATTGGAGAACGTCATGGTTCCGGAGACCAAACGGCTGCAAGGCAAAGACATGAGTGTAAGTGGCAGCCACAGTGTGTGTGTTATTGTGTATTTTAATAATCATAATCATGATATGAAATTAATGTTTAAATGACTATAAATCTGTGTGTTGCCAGGTGCTGTTGGAGCAGGATATCTTCCACTGCTCCCTGATGGGCTGTTGTCTGGAGGTGGTGTTGTTCTCCTACAGCTCCCACAGAACCTTCCCATGGATCATCAGCGTCCTCAAACTGGCCCCGTTCTACTTCTTTAAGGTGACAAACTCATTTTTCATGCCTCTGTTCTTTTCTCCTTAAGAAAAACTGCATTAGATCCATGAAGTTATAAATTATTTTACTGTCAGTTGCTGTGAAACTCCCCAAATACAACTGTGTGTGTGTGTGTGTGCAGGTGATCGAGGTGTTTATCCGCTCCGAGGAAGGTCTGTCCAGAGACATGGTGAAACATCTGAACTCCATTGAGGAGCAGGTTCTGGAGAGCAGAGCGTGGACCACGGACTCGGCCCTGTGGAGCGCCCTGCAGGCTGCTGGGAGCAAGGTCCCCACAGTGGAGGAGGTCAGCAGGAAACACACACACCTACACACATCTACACACTGGGATGCTTCCTGGATCAGGCTTCTCCTCTTTCTTTCTGTTTTTCATTGACTCTTCCTTCTCTCTCCCTCCAGGTGAATTTTTCCTCCAGCCTCGACACGGGTTCTGGTTTAGGTTCTGGATCCACCATTGGAGCTCAGTCCCACCTGCCACTGGTCGCCCTCTCTCCCATCATCCACCCACGCATCAGGGAGTTCAAATCGGGTCTGGGCAGCATCCGCAAAGGTGGGTGTTGTGTTTATGTTGGTCAATATCATTAAAATGTTGCAATTTGTAGAAACTAGTGACATCTAGTGGTGAAGTTGCACTATGCAGCTGAACACCCCTCAACTCAGTCTCACCTTCCAAAACTGAGAGAGAACCTGTGGTAGCTTCAGTTTTCATAAAAGCTCCTCCATAGAGAGGACTCCCCTGATGTAAATATAAAGTATTTCAATATAAAGGCCCATTCTAGGGTAATGAAAACACTTTATATAATTTAGATGAATGGCACTCGTGAAAACATCAGGATTATTTTATATCTAATTTCTGTCAACAGATCCTTTCACCTAAATCTTACACACTGAACATTAAGTCATTTAAAATTCTGTCCATTTAATACAACCTTGTTTTTAACCAAACCCTAAAAAGAACGATTCCAATTCGTAAAAAAAACAATATTAAGAATCAACAATATGATTTACCTCCACCTTCGATTTTGTCGTTACACTTTAAAGGTCACGTCATAGTTTTTCCTTTTTGCCTGTTTTAATTTTGTTTGTTTAATAACCTTGTAAATGGCGTCACTTCCTTCCTTCCTCCTTCCAGACGTGCCTCCTTCTCCTCTGTCGGTCCACGACCGGTACAGCTCTCCTGCAGCCGGCAGCGCCAAGCGCCGTCTCTTTGGCGACGACCCTCCGACCCTGGCCTCGGGGCTGAGTCCCGGCCTGAGCCCGATGTCGTCTCCGGCCAAAAGGTTAACGTTCGGCTCAAGTGGCACCCTGAAGATCGGAGGCCAGGTGACGCCCACCACTCTCCTCAGTCTCCCGCTGCAAGGTAGATGACACATGCACACACAGTTCAACACACAAAATACACATGCAAACGGACAAGTGGCATCTTCAGCTTGAGGGCTTGTGCCATTTCACCGAAGACCATCAGATTCAGTTTTGTTTAAGATGAAAACCGCAAACTAAAGCTCTCTGTTAAAATCTGCAGGTTTGAATAATGAATGCACCATCAGGCTGATCCCGGTTCAGCCGTGCGACTCCTCTGGCACCGTCACTGCTCGGTTTCTGCTCACCGCCTCCCCGAGCAGAATCACCGCCCACGTTGCCCACGACCTCTGACCCCAAGGCGGGAAGTGGACGACCACGACGCACCGGGTCGCTCGCTCTGTTCTTCAGGAAGGTAGGAGCTGGACGACAGACACAGATTGAACATCCATAAAACAACCACAACATCATAGATCTGCCAAATGTGTTCTTGTATGTTAAATGGTATCAGAAACTTTCTATAACATCAGTTCCTACACTCCGTATTGGTTTCCACTCTCTACCAGTGATGTTCATGTCTCAGGGATGTTTCAGTCTCCTCACCAGCTCGTCCTCTGTCTCTGTCTCAGGCGTATCACCTGGCCAGCGTCCGGCTGAGGGATCTGTGTGCGAGGCTGGACATCTCCTCTGAGCTACGAGGGAAAATCTGGACGTGTTTCGAACACGCTCTGGTTCACTGCACCGACCTGATGAAGGACCGGCACCTCGACCAGCTGCTGCTCTGTAGCGTCTACATCATTTCCAAAGTGAGAATATTTACTCTTTCAGGAATTTGGCAGCTGAGGTTTTTGGGAGGAAGTGTTTCTGGGAGCGGCTCTGAACCAGAATCATGACGACCTCACCGACGACCTCACCGATGACCTCATCTTGACAGACGGCTTATTTCTGCATGTGGGATTTGATGATTTGACAGAAACTCAGCATCATTGTAACTGTGTGGTTCCTTCTTCTCTTCACCTAAGATCACCAAAGAGACTCACACCTTCCAGGACATCATGAAGTGTTACCGCAGCCAACCACAGGCCAGCAGCCACGTAAGAGACACACACACACACACACACACACATTCAAAACAGAGTTGTGATACTACAATAAAAAATAATGTAATAAGAGATATTCTTATAAAGCTATTTTTATTAATGGATGTCTTACAATTATACACTACCCTAATTTAAAAAAATGTTATTGCAAAATATGTGTGTTGTAGTAGTAGGTTTGTTCTTATTATTTTCATTGCGAATGTTGCAATGTGTGTGTTTGTGCGTGCAGGTGTACCGCAGTGTGTTACTGCAACACAGAGAACCCAGGGAGCAGGTAGCTGACGAGAACATGGAGGTGGATCCTGTTTCTGGTGGCGAATGTACGAACACACACACACACACACACACACACACACACACACACACACGTTTGATAAGCATACTGTGGTTTCTCCTGTAGGCAGAACACAACATGATGAAACAGTTTTTTGATATTTCATAGACTGAATGATTATTTAAGAAATCAATGGATCTTTGATTGATCAACATGATGACTCAAGAGGATTCAGTTTATGAATCGTGACCTTTAGACAAACCAGAGTCCACAAATATTTGACCTTTTTTGTTTATGAATTATTTACAATTATTGATCTGTTTGTTTCTTCAGCTGCCGAGAAAACCAATCCGGTGTCGGGGGAAGCAGACTCCGGCCAATCAGGCGAGGAGGAACGTGGTGACCTCATTCAATTTTACAACACTGTGTTTGTCCTGAAGATGAAAAGCTTCGCTCTGCGATACGCCACCCATGACAACCGGGTATGGTGCTCACACGCCGTGAGATAACAACATACCTCTGAGTTACACCATGGTTGAAGTGAAATGAAGAAACAACCTGACCTGTTTTCTCTCCTCCAGGCGGACGCTCCTCCTCTCTCTCCCTTCCCGACGGTCCGGGCTCAGCCGCTCTCTCCTCGTCGGATCTCTCAGAGACACTCGCTGTATGTGTCGCCCCACAAGAACTCTGCAGGATGCCTCACGCCCAACTCCTACACGTACAGGATCAACAGCAGCCCGTCCAAGGTACGAACACTCGGAGGAACAGGGTCTGAAACTCTCCTGGTAACTGATTCATCGGTTCAGTGATGTAAAGTAATCGTGGAAATGTAACCTTGAATCTTTGAACCCCTCCTCCAGGAGTTATCAGACATCAACCGGATGATCAGGCAGGGCTGTGTGAGCAGGAAGCGCGCCTTCACCATGGAGGGGGACGTGATGATGTCATCAGAGGTGTGCGACTCCCCCAGCAAGAGGGCGTGTCCGGAGAACGGCAGCAGCCCGGACGTGCTGCTGAAGCGGCTTCAGGACGTCGTGTCCGAGCGGCAGAGTCGCTGACGGATCAAAACCTGAAGAACGAGCGTATTGCTCCTCCTTTTAATAACGGACGCTTGTTCCTCTTTGACCTGCACGTGTAAATATTATGACCTGAGGGTCAGGGAGCCTCTTCAACAGTCAAACCATTTGGTTTTAGTGAATTTTAATTCCTCTTCACGACCTCTGAATCTTGGGCTTGGACACCAGTGATATAATGATATCTACAATGGGACTTTTGAGCACCATCATGATGATGAATAGAGAAAAGAACTGTCACCAAAGAAACATGTTACTTAGCTGAAATTAATTCATGAAAGATGAAAACACAACCAACTGCATTTAAACACAATCAGATTTTCTTACATACACAACTCAGATGTGTAAACCTAAAAAAAATCCAATATCCGAAGAAGATATTTTCAGTTTTACACACAAAAGAAATTGTGATAACTCAACGTTAAATAACTCAAGTTTATTTAATGTTTTCTCGCCCGAGAGTCTGAACAAGCTTCATGCGTTTGTTCCGCAGTTTAATTTAATCTGGTTTAGATTTGGTTTCACAATGTAATAAGTTTGCTGTCTCAACTTCCTGTGATTGGTCCAAAAGGTTCAGACTGAAGTGAAAAGTCTAAAGATCTGGATCCAACCTGGACGTTTGGAAAGTTTCCTAAATGTCAAAAAAAGCACAAACTGGTTTAGTTTTTATTCACAGATGAATTTTTACGGCTCAAACGGATTTGAAAGACGATTTAGATCCTTTAACTAATGTAAATAGTTTCCTTTAACAAGACAAATCAAGCTTTATTGTACATTTTCCAGTCAGAATAAGTTGTTCCTAGCATTATCTGCTGACGTCTCTACTGTTGGTGGAGATTTCAATGCAGAAGAAACGTTTTAATTCTTTTACTAGTTTTATGGTTATGAATTGTTGTATAATTCTGTGGGTTGAATATAATAACAGGTTGAATGCTGACAACGAGAGTGCTGGACTGAAGCAGCGTTTTTCAAGCGCACTGTGTAGTATCTACACTCAAATTTAATTTAACATTTTATTGAATTCATTGATGAAACAGCACTGCTGTTGCTAGTCAGTCTCTGCAACTTTAAACATTAACACCTGTGTAGCTGCTCTGCTCAAAGCAAACGTAGAGTTTTAGCAAAAATTTAACGTCTCTTTGTAAAATGTAAATTAAAAGTGGGTTTTCTGCTCAGATGGAAGAGGGATTGGTCATCGGGACCCGGGTCTGTGTCACGCTGGTGTTTTCTTCTCTCAGTCTTTTCAAAGACGTTTGTATTTTCTACAAACTGTTAAATTTTTGTACAATAAAACTGAGCTGTGTAAATTCAAGTGTCTTCTTCCTCTTCTACGCAAAATCTCCTTCCTCCTGCTGGACTGAAAACAGTGAACAGATCTAAACTGAATCGGGGGGGAGAAACATGCACAGACAAGGTTCACTACACTGCAGCCGGCCACCAGGGGGCGAGCAAGCTGCTTTGGCTTCACTTGTGGGAGCCGTCATGTCCTCCATCTTTAGACATTATTTATCTATAACATCTATTTTTGTTTTCTCGTGTCCCATCTGCTAACATGGAGTTTTATGAGCTATCCTGTATCCAACCTCCAGGGGGCGGTTGAGACTCTTTATTTAAAGTCTGTAACAGTCACATTTATATCTGTGAATTAAGTGTTTTCATGAAGTTGTTTGTGTGTGTTAATTAACATTTATTTGAGTATCTATATATGTATTTATGTGTGTATCAATTTGTGTTTATTTATTGTGTATTTCTTCATATGTCTACTCGCATCATCAGTTGTGTTTGGACTGGTTTTGCGCATGGTCAGTTTTAGCTCCCCTCCCTCCCTCTCTCTCCTCCTCCTCCAGCATCCTCCTCCTCTCCGGATGCCACGGTGTCCACGGTCGCCTGCCTCCCGCCTGCCTCGCGCCTGCTCCCGGCTCCAGCTCCAGGTAACTCCCGCTGTCTCCGCGGTCACTTTAACGCATCCCCCTCCGCGGCCTGTCGGTGAAACCCCCGCAGATGATCCGTGTTGATTCCGGATGGAGCCTGTCTGCCTGTCTGCCTGGATACCGAACCCATCCCCGGTGTTAACCTCCATCCCTCCACGCCTCCATCCATCCATCCCTCCATCCTTCCCCCCCATGCATCCACCCCTCCCGGGGAAATCTGTGTTGCATTATCTCTGCTCCTGCACTCGATCATCCGGTGATACCGACTCGAGCTCCGCTCCCAGTCCGCGTTATCAGCCGTCAGGTCGGGATAAGAGGGACGTGTGAGTCGGTGTGGTGCTTATCTTCCTCCGGCTCATCCTGATAATATCTCACACACATACACACACACACACACACACACACACACACACACACACACACACACACACACACGGAGATGTGGCGCTCCAGGTTTTGGCACTCTGGCGCATCACAAGGTCACGGTGGTGCGGTGGTGCTGGTGGTGGTGGTGGTGGTGGTGGTGCTGGTGCTGGTGACATCACCGGGGTGAAATGACACCTCGCTCCCGGGATGTGATGGTGGACGGTGCCCGTGTCAGTGCGACTTCATCCCGGAGCTTCTCCGGCAGCAGAGACACTGAACCCTGGAGCGAATGAATGAAAGGATGAGGGGTTACCGGTGTGAGGAGCAGGACATATGAAAGTGTTGTTGTTATTATAGTGTTGTTGTGTAGATTCTACAGATTGTGACTGTTGGTGGAAACCTGCGAGTCTGATGCGCATGGACGAGGTTCACACCCTGGAGGTGTTAACCCTGCAGACTCTGGGTGGAGTTTATCCTCTGAATGGTGTTATATTAGAATATTGTGTGTGTGTGTGTGTGTGATGGGTGTGTGGGTTTGGGGAGTGTACAGGGCCGGATTAACTGCCCAGGGGGCCCAAGCACACCGAGGGGCCTCATTTTTATGCTAAATGTTGGATACGCTGTTTTCACTCGTGCTGATCCTCCTTGTTTTAAATAAGACTTTTAATAACTTCATTCTAATCATCTTCAGGGTTTTGTTAAACTCTAAATGATTCATCCATTAGAAAAACATTTCCGACTTTAATGGAAATTAAACCCTGATGGTAAAATATTTATACTTGTGTCCCAGACCAGTTGTATTTAACGATACATAATCAAACAACCTGAAGGAGTGATGTTCGTAAAATATTGTGATAATTAAAATTAGGACTCACTGCTGCTTGTACACAGTGAGGTTGGGGACTTTGGGGAAGTTCTGAGGTTTGTGATCCAGCTCCGGTGTCTGTGTTTCAGATTCAACATCTGATTTGAACTCTGCTTTGGCCTCAACAGACAGAAGCTGCAGTGGCGACTGTGATGAGACGAGAAGGGAAATGGAAAACGGTGACGACCAAGGTGAGATGTCAGTGGTTCAGGGGATTTGTCTGTGATTCTGTTTTTAAAACCAGTTTTTAAACATGTTCCTGTCCCTTGTTATTAATTCAGTATGATCTTTATTCTCAGTGATGTCACAGAGAGTTTGGTGAAGAGATGAGCTCATCGAACACATTTCGATGGAATCCTCTTTCAACGCCGTAGAGCTCCGGGAGCTGCGGGGCGGAGGAGGGCCGGAGAGGCGTGTCTCCATCGCGGGTCACGGCGCCCTGGACAGCGGGCGCAGTGGGCAGCTCCGCCCGAGGCTTCGAGAACGGCTCCTACCAGCAGGACGAGGAGCAAAACCCCCAGCACCAGTACCACCACCAGCAGGTGGAGGAGGAGGAGGAGGTGGTGGTGAGCTGCCCTCCTTCAACTTCAGGCAACAGCAAGGTCAGTTTGGTGTTTCCTACAGAGGTTAAATAAAGATGGACGAGGTGACGGCCCCCAAAAGTGAAGCCAAAGTCTAACGCCCCCCTGGTGGCTGGCTGGCGTACATGCCATGATCCCTGCCTCCTCCATGTTAACAGAAGGGACCTGGACCAAACTGAAAAGTCAACATGTATCAAACTGATTCATGTTTAAGTCTCAATGTTACTGGTCAAAATGGTTTTGATTAGTTATTTGATGATGTGTGAATGGTGCGAGACTCATGATTGGTCGACGGGACCTCGTTACCACATCATTTTACTTTTAAAATGGAAACTGATTGTTTCATCAGCTACTTGAATCTTTGGTTTATCTCATTGGGACTGGAAAATATAATAACGCCTTTTACTCGCTGATAAAACGTGGCTGTTATTTACAAATGCGGTACTTCCTTCCTTCCCTACCTCCCTCCCATCTCTTCTTCCTTCCCTCCCTCCCTCCTCTCAGCATCAGCATCAGGAGCTCTGCCCTCAGTCCTACGATGAGGAGGAAGGAGGAGGAGGAGGAGGAGGAGTGCAGGAGGACGGAGGACAGGACTTCACAGAGATAAACCCGGCCGACGACCACTCGGCGGATTACGGCTTCGTCTTCGCCCTGGTGTTCCTGGTGAGCGGGATCGTCCTGGTGGTCATCGCCTACACCATCCCCAGAGAGGCCAAAGTGGACCCGGACTCGGTGTCGGCCCGGCAGATGGAGAAGCTGGAGATGTACTACGCCCAGCTGGGCTCCCACCTGGACAAGTGCATCATCGCGGGCCTGGGCCTGCTGACCCTGGGGGGGATGTTCCTGTCCGTGCTCCTCATGGTGTCCATATGCCGCGGCGAGATGTACCGACGCCGGGCAGCGTTCGTACGACCCAAGAGGACTTACGGCTCCATCAACCTGAGGATGAAGCAGCTGGCGACAGGAGAGGCCGGGGAGGGCGGGGACGGAGGGGAGGAGTTCCTGGTGGAGCCCGCAGAGACTCGGAATAACATTCAACCAGGAGCGAGCCGGGACTCCAGATCTGAACCGAGCAGAAACCCTCCGACTGCTTCTTCCTCTTCTTCTTCTTCAGCTGCTGCACACGGACTCAACTAGCTGTGTGTTACCGTGCTGCCTTCCTCCCAGTGAGCGCTCAGCTGCAACACGGGGATGACAAATGGTGCAAATCCCACATTTGTGCTGAGGAGAAGCTCGTCCCCAGCACAAGACCTTGGGCTTCAGCAGCCCGGCTTCAACCCAGCACTGTGGGATGAAGGTAAACCGAGTTAATGGGTTATTTATTCTCACCGATCGCATAAGGGATGTATAAGGCGGGAGGCTGGACCCAACAGAAGATGAGCGGTAAGCCTGGATCACAGCCTGGTTGAGCATCACAGATCAGAGCTGCTTTAGAAATCCTTGTATGTTTGGAGGTTTACAGGAACAAGCACATTGACTGAACCCGGTGGTCGGGGGCGAACACAGGAAGTTAGATCAACACTTCACTGAGAGTCTGGTGATCCATGCTCAGATCTAAACATGTTTTCAATCCTGATCACAAGATTCACACAGAGGTTAAATATGAGGTTTGTGATGCTGCTGTGAAAATCAACGTCCGTCACTGGACAGCAAATGTTGTTTCATTATTTTATAAAGTAAATGTGAAGCTGTGGTGCTCACTGGCCTGAAAATACACTGAGGCAGCATTTCAACAAACAATATTTCACTCCCCTGTGACATTTACACTCATCACCAGCATCAGAGATTAACGAAACAATAATCATTTTAAAGTTTATTCAGCTTAAATCTGCATTAAGCAACGTTTCAGATTCATTAAATGACTCGGAGTGAATTGGAAAAGAATCAACGATTGGATTCATTAACTTCCTTCTTGTTATATTATTAGTTATATATTTTTCATAAAAGTATGAATTTAGTTCAAAATATTAGGATCTCCCATCTTTTGTCTTAGAACATGAGGACCTAATTATTAATTCATTCCTGGCATATAACAAATAACTGTTATCGTATTAGTTTGATCTCGAATTTTTCGTGAAAATAACAAAAAAAAATTCTGGTGAAATTAAATGAAAAGGGAATTTTCTCAATTTGTTTTCGAACATTGCTCCTTTCACTTACAACCCAGAAACCTGAAGATGAACAAATCGATAAATAAGTGAAAAATCTAGAAAAAACAAATACTGGCAAGTCTCTAAATTTATTGCAGCACACGAAGGTAAAAATATCACTCGAGGAGGATTTAGTCCGTTAAACAGATTTACAGACAGAAGAGACGGTGATGAAATCAGTGACGTGAAGGTGTGAACGTCGGCTCCTCAGTTATTCAACACTTTCACTGAAGGTCGTGAATCTCACACAAACCTCCAAACGATCACGTCTCATTTCTCGTGTCTCATCCTGCATCTCTCAAAACTGTTGAAAGCTGAAATGAATCTGAAAAGTCCATAAAAACATAATTGAGGTCGGGACAATAGATAGAAACATAGCAGTGGCTTCATTTAGGTGTCGTGTGTGTCTTTGGCTCTCTCTGACTGAGGCTCAGGCATTAACATGGAGAAGAAGCTGGTTTCCACTGAACCTTTAATGACGCACTTATTTGTATTATATGTAAACAGATGTTATTTATGTCATGTGAGGATACAAGAAGCCTTAATGAGTAGACACACACTGTAAAGTCTATATACACAAATGTTATTACGCTGATGTATTAAAGTCTGTATAGTGAGCCAATTAGCCAAGGGTAATGTAGCCACACACACACACACACACACATGCTAATTCTGAGCTCTTTATTAAAGTATGTATCAGATTCACAGTACAAATATTCTGTAAATACACATGTATACGTTTCGGATGTAGAGGACCAGCAGAAGCTAAAATGCTCAGAAACCAAAATGCGCAGCGCAGGTATGAAAATTAAGAAACCTCATCACAGCCTGAGGTTTTTATCATTTCTTCATTTAAGTTGAGATTCATTTATTAACAAACAACCATAGTAATGTAATATAGTAACAAGTAGATTAAATGCAAACTGTAAATTAAATGTGTCTTAACCACAATATTCTGCAGGAAATTAATATATGATTTAATTTCCCCTCAAACTTATTTACTTGGTGATAATGTACAGAAAAAAAGTGACAGCAGTATTATTTGGTGGAGATGTTTAAATATATAATGAGGACCAGGGATGTTTCTTATTGGTCGGAGCTGTTCTATCTTCTCTGGCGCAGCTCGTTAACCTCGTGGTGTCACTGGACGGTCACGGGTTCGATCCCTGCCACCGTCTGTCTCTGCTGATGTGTCCTTGAGCATGTTTCATCCATCAGGGCCGGAGCCTTCTGCTGTTCACACACATCGAATCACATCACAATAACCGAGTCCATTCACCTCTCTCAGCAAATTAGAGTGAAGTCAAAGAGGTGTTGTTTTTATTTGACCAACCGACACCTTTTCAAAAACTAGTGAAATGCACTTTTGGTTCCTTCAGGTGATCCTTGGATTGGTTGTCACTGTTTTCATAAAGTCGACCAACATCCTTTTTGTTTGTTGGTTTTCGTGTTGAACCCAAAACAAACTCACAAAACCTTTCTCGGAGTGTTGACAGGGACTCAACGGTTTAGCTGCTATAGACACCAGCTATAAAACAAATAGAATAAAAAGAGCACAAAGCTATCATCCTCTCAGTCAGATACATATTAATAAATAATATGAATCCTGAACTTCTTTGCAAAATCTCACGTGAATCAAAACATGTCCCTGCTGTTGTCGGTTTTGCTCACCAGGTCCAGTTGTTGTTTCCGAGGTTGTTCCATTAGTTTATTGAGGCCTGTGCTTGGTGCAGGATTATGTGGCTGACGGATGTTTCCCGGCTTCTGTTCTCATGTGGTTCGCTCGCTCCACCTCAGCTCAGCTCACTTCTCTCTGAGCAGATCTTGAGTTTCAAACCGACCCAAACAAGATTCCCACTGTTACTCTGAAACAAGCAGTGCCTTGCTCTCAGGCACGGCTGTTTAGGTCGAGCACAAAGATCCATTCACAGAAACAGCTGAATGGAGATTTCAATATCTTGTTTTATAGCTGATTCTTATTTCGAGTGACGTACAAACTCCACTGCAGCCGCTCAGATCTGCAGATCAAGTCAAACGGTTCCTGTGATCTCAGCCTGAGTGAGAAAGCAGATGAGAGGTGATGGGAGTCAGAGGAGGATTCTGTGTGAGCGGGAAGTCGATGCAGCAGAGTCGCTGGATGACGTGAGCAGATTCTTGAAGAGATGCATGTTTAACTTGTGGGGGAAGACGAGTTGTGACATGAGCTGAAGACTTTGAACGACTCACTCAGTTCACACACACACACTCGCCTCCAGCAGGACGAGAGGAAACAGACACGACTCAGATTAACGTTCCAACCAGCGTGAAAAAGAGTCGGGTCCGTTTCTCTGCTTCAGGCTGCAGGTCCTCGTCAGTTTGGGAAACAACACAACAACAGCAACACAACACGATAGAAGCAAAGCTTGTTGCTGCTGCTCGACTTCACTCAGACGCCAAGAGCTGAAAAGCTTTCTAGAGTTTCACTTCATGGATCAACTGATTCGCTCTCCAGATGTTGTTGAGAGCGATTGCGGGGCTCCAGATGTTTGGGAGCGCGATTGCGGGGCTCCAGATGGGGAGAGCGATGAGGGGCTCCAGATGTTGTGGAGAGCGATTGCGGAGCTCCAGATGTTTGGGAGAGCGATTGCGGGGCTCCAGATGTTGGGGAGAGAGCGAGATGAGGGGCTCCAGATGTTGTGGAGAGTGATTGCGGAGCTCCAGATGTTGGGGAGAAGGATTCCGGAGCTCCAGATGTTGTGGGAGAGCGATTGCGGGGCTCCAGATGTTGGGTAGAGCGAATGTGGGGCTCCAGATGTTGGGGAGAGCGATTGTGTGGCTCCAGATGTTGTGGAGAGTGATTGAGGGGCTCCAGATGTTGGGAGAGAGCGATATGTGGGGCTCCAGATGTTGGGGAGAGCGATTTGCGGGGCTCCAGATGTTGGGAGAGCGATTGAGGGGCTCCAGATGTTGGAGAGAGCGAATGTGGGGCTCCAGATGTTGTGGGGTGAGAGTCGATTTGTAGGTGGCTCCAGATGTTGTGGAGAGTGATTGAGGGGCTCCAGATGTTGGAGAGAGCGAATGTGTGGCTCCAGATGTTGGGGAGAGCGATTGCGGGGCTGGAAATGAGGGGGTGTCTCGGTCAAAGCTCAACGGGTTCAGAAGACAAACCATGAAGCTGTTTGTTTCCAGCTCCTATGGAAGGTCTTTGTCGTCTGGTTCTGATCCATCGTGCTCTTGCTTCAGCTTCCCTTCATCAGACTGAGGGTCGGCAGCTGGAGTCAGTGAAGCCAGAGAGGAAGCAGAGTGAAGTGTGAAGTCTCCGTCTCTCACAGAAGGTCAACGAGCAGAGAATCATTTCCACGTTCTGCTTCTTCTGCGACGTGTTTGAAGGTCAAGACCAAAGTCGAGCACCTCGAAAATCAATCTTTATTCTGTCGGCAGCGCGATTAATCCGTCACCATAGAAATAGTCTATTTATATAAAGGATGGTCGGTGGATCAGTTCTCAGATGACATAGGAAGTCCTTGTGAGGACGCGGCCGCAGAGGACGCTCATCTCGTGTTATTACTACAACTCATCCATAGGAGGGCCGAGATGTATTCTCCCTTATCTCAGCTGCATCTCTGTACGACAGATATTATTACAATATTACAAATTGATGAAAATACAACTCTTCGATTTTTTGAGAATAAAGTTCTTATATTACCAGAATAAAGTTATAATTTAAGTATCTATAATTATGACTTTTTATCATAATATTGCAACTTTCATCTTGCAAAAGATATTTTGTAGTACGACTTTATTATTGTAATAATATAACTTAATTTATGACTGTGTCTGAAGATTTACCCTTAAATTATTATGTTAATATAAGATATAGAAAAAGCTCCTGATCTATGAATTCACCAAATTTAAGAAGAAAGGATATAGATTTTCCATTTGGTGGATTTGTTTCAGCTCTTCTGGTTCAGGAAGCCGAGGATCATGGGTAATATCCAGCGTTCTATGGTTTGGACACGGAGGCTAACAGAATGAATCACCACATGGGGCTACAGGGGGCGCTGTTGCTCAGTAACGGCTACATAGTGTTGTTTTGGATTGTTTGTTTAAGCCTTACTTTCTGCAGACGTCAACAGAACCTCAGAGCTGCACCTGAACGTCTCGTTAAATTCACCAACAGTGAGTTTTTCTGATGAGTCAAACTACGAGCGTCTTCTCCCTCCCTCCCTCCCTCCCTCCACACTGAAGGTCAAAGGTCGGCCGCAGCAGCAGTGTTCCTGCAGCTGTTTGGGATTCAGTCCTTTACTCAAGGACACTTCAGCAGAGCGCACGGCGTCGACCCCGAGCTTCAAGTCATTAATCACGTCTCATCCTGCTGCTCCAGAGAAAAACTCCAGTTAAGGTCGAACAGGTGAAAACAAAACATCCTGTAACATCCAACAAAAAATATAAGGAAATAACCGTTTTATATTTAAAGGAAACGGAGCGGTGGTCGTTTGTCTTCACAGGCTGGAGCTGGGTGCTTCACTTCATGTACAGATGCATTGTGCACAGACAAAACACGCAGCCGTAGCATTTTACTCCGAGACTCGATGAATGTACAAATTAATCTGGTTAGGAAACGAACAGTCACAGGAGCTCAGTGGGAAAACTTATTGTATAAACATTCCTGGTGTTTTTTAAATCATGTCCTGAACATACAGAGTTGAGATGAAGGGATATTTCACACCGGAGAACAGTCAAAAACCTAAAAACATTCAAATTCCTGTCTTACAGAACCGAGAGAGAATCTGTAGCTGGACAGGAGCAGATACTTTAGCTGAAGAATCGACTGAAACGATCGACTCTTGGAGTTTTTCGTCTGTTCCCAGAATTAAATCTTCACGTGACCTTGATAAATTCGACATCGTTTGAAAGCTCTGAGTCGTCCGGTTCTATCTGTGCAGAGAGTTTTAGGATCGTTTCACTGCAGCAGCGCTCGTCAGAGGATTCATTCACACGGGTTGTGATGGTTCTTACAAAGACAAACTAAAACGTACCTTCCTACGAAGTACAAGTTTGGTTCAGTCGGTTTTTGGTTGTGAAACTAAAAGACTAAGACAAAGACTTTCAGCTTCTTTCAGCTGCCGACGCTCAAAGAATTCAAATGTAAAGTGTTTAGAAAATCAAAACTATTCTGTCCAGGTGAAATATCGCTTTAAAAAAAGAAAACAGAGTGAACCGACTCATATTAAAGTTTATGAAATGTATGAAAAGAATGAAGAAATATTCATATTGTTATTCTGTGGCCTGAGAAAGATGTTGTTTGACTGTTTGTGGATCGAAGATGTGAAACTTTTACAATCGGTGAACGTGACGTTTAGCACAGAACAAAAGGCTCAGTGAACATTAAAGGGATATTTCACTTTTATATTGAAGCAGTTTTCTACCGTTTCTCCTCCTGATAAAAGAAAAGAATCAAAGTGAAGAGCACAGTCACTGTTCAGTGTCGTTTCCATATCATCCTCGTCTGACCTGTGTTCCTTCTGTCATTTTATAATACGAATCAACTGCGCCCAGATATATTCCTCTTTAGATCAAACAAGGATGAATGTAGGAGTTTTGAATGTTCAATTAAATAATTATTCTCGCTATAGAAAGTGATCAAACGTATATAAATATATCAGTGTGGGCAGGCCCGTCTTTTATCTGTGCTCGACTCTCTTGGTGGAAGCGAGCGCTGCTTCGTGTGCTTCAGGTCGTGAAGCTGCATGTTTTTCACGTGTGACGCTGTAAAGATGCGACTGTAACGAACATGCTGGTTTTAAATATGATTTTGTTAACGTGAACAATAAAAACAAATCTGTTTTGCTGTTGTTTGTAATCTGTTGTTCTCTCTGGTCGTTTCTCTAATAGACTCCAGTTCAAGGTAGAATTTGTATTTATTGATTTAAGATTTAAAAGAGGACATTAAGGCAAATGGATCTCCTCAAAGAGATTGTTCCAAAAGCTACAAAAGGAAAGTAGAAGTAGAAACTAAAGAATCCTTCAACTTGGATTCAAAATAAAACCACAGAACCTCATTTTATTTCTGTTAAAACATAACATTTTTGTTAATTCATAAAGATTAATTTGTATATATAAATCTCTACAATGTAAAACAGTTCAACAGCAGCTCAAACTATACAAGAACATTCTGTAATATATGTTATATAGCAAAAGTAAAAAAAAAGAATAGAATGTAGCCGGTGGACATGGACTTAAGTACAAAAGTGAGGGTTATTAAAGCTTTCAAATAAAAGTTCCAATTAAAGTTGGGTGGTATAAAACATGTAAGATCAAAGTACGCAATAAAAGTATCTCTGCATCATATGAAGAATTGTAGTAATTGTATGAGCACTTACTTGTTTTCATTCATGGAGTTTTAAAGCTAAATGAACATGAAGAGCGAGGGAAGCAGAATATGAACATTTTATTCATCAGGTTTAAATAGATCGGCTGAAAGTGAAAAACCACATCAGCCCATCAACCGACGTGATGAGCAGCATCACTGGGACCAGACTCCCTGTGGTGTCTGCCACTGGATCTGTTTACCTCCCAGCATGCACTGGGAAAAGCAAAGAGACCTGTGGTGGTGGTGGTTTGTCTGCGACCTGCAGGGAAATACAAATGTGTTGAGCTGAAAGGGATGAGAGGAGCTGCAGTGTAAATAAAAATAAATAAATGGTTTGTTTGAGGCCGATCAATAAATGAAAAAGTGTTAAAGAGCAGGAGAAAAACAAAAGAATAGGAAAGAATTAAAGAGAAGGTTGAGAGTTAAACGACAGAAGAAATGGAGGATGAATAACATCTACTTCATAGAGGAGGTAGAAGACAGGGGATAAAGTGAAGGGTTCAAATTCAAATGATTCATGAAGGAGAGATGGTGGAGACTAAAAAACATGAAAGAACAACATCGATTCGTAAATAGAGACGAAGAAGAGACCAGAACATAAAGTCTGAGATTTTTATTTGGGCATTTTGACAAGAGATCTCTCATCATCCTTGTTTTTAAATTAACAACAATCCAAACTGAAAAACTTAATCAGAACCAATTTTTAATCTTTTCTAACAAGTTTGCAAAACACAAGCTCAAGAAAACGTCCTCATGTATAAATTACAAATATGAGAAGTGGTTTATTGTGATGAGAATCTAACGTTAGACACAGAAGGACTGAGTAGGTCTGATAATCAACATGTGTTAACAGGTTGTCCTGTTTTCTCTGTTTCAAAATATGTCTCAGAAAGAAAAAAAATGTTCAGACGTCAAGACAAAAAAAACGATTATGATTGTTTATGATATTAATATTTAACACATCATGAACACGGATCTTCAGCGTTCTTCCACGCAAACTCAAAACACATTAGTTCTATGAAATGAACACGTCACAAAACAAAAAGGAAAAGGTTTTCTTTTCAAACACTGGAGGAGATGAAGACGAGCTGGAGAGAAGAGGAGCAGGAAACTGCTGCTACATGAACATGTCGTCATAACCAGGAGGAGGCAAGTGGTCCGGGTCCGGCCTGGAACAAAATAATATACATTTTAATAATAGTCTTATCTGATCCAATTTTATTGTTGACAACAAAGTTCAACACGACAAAAGGACATCGATCAGAGTAGAGATGGTCAAATATGTTCCTACGGATCAAATGTTGCTTTCTCATTTTTAATTATTTGGTTTATGTAAAACAAGAATTGTGAATTATCATTTAAGTGTGATGAATAGTTCCCATCTGTTGTCTCTGGTCTTATATGAAAAACAGCAGCACAGCTCCTGTTAAAAATCCATTATCTCTGTGCCGAGCAGCTAAAACGACAAATCAGCTGTCACTCATTGTTAATACTATTTGTGAATTAATGGTAGGACATAAAAATAAACCTCATTGTCTCTGCAGCTGATGTCTGTCTGAGAGTTTTTGTATTTTCAACAGAGTGATACATCTTCTCTCTCTCTCTCTCTCGCTCATCACGTCAGATGCAGGAAAACATCAGTTCATGTGATTAGTGACCGAACCGAGGTGTGTGTGTGTGTGTGTGTGTGTGTGTGTGTGTGTGTGTGTGTGTGTGTGTGTGTGTGTGTGTGTGTGTGTGTGTGTGTGTGTGTGTGTGTGTGTGTGTGTGTGTGTGTGTGTGTGTGTGTGTGTGTGTGTGTGTGTGTGTGTGTGTGTGTGTGTGTGTGTGTGTGTGTGTGTGTGTGTCTCTCTCACCCTGGTCTGCGTTGTCCGACGGGTCCAAACGGGTCGAAGCGAGCTCCTTGGGGAACGGCCCCCGGAGGCAGAATGTCTGGTATCCCGCTGGACGGGTCAAAACCAGAGCGAGGATACCCCGACCTCAACGGGTCGAGTATCATCCCGCCACCGCCACGAGACCTGGGAAGGAATCACAAACTACTGAACTGATTTTTATATGATTACATGAAACTAAGTTACAGACTGAACGGACTCTGCAGTCGTGGTTTCAGTGGATTTGTGGTCAAAGCTTCATATTTGTGTGACGGAGCCGACTCCCCTGCTGTCTGCACACAATGATCTGTGGCTTTTATTGTGAAGGAGAGAGAGGAGCTCACCCAAAAGGATCCAGATCTGCTCCTCCAACAGCAAAGGGAGGAGCCATGGGGTCAGGCCTGAAACACACAAAGACACACACGTAAACACATATAATTAATTATTCAAATCGTTTATTTATCAAGGGAAGATCACAACTATTAATAACTCAAGCTCTTAAATGTGAGGACATTTCTAATTATTCAGAGTGAAGCACAGAGACAAACTTCATGTGTTGCAGATCCTTCCTGTCGTCTCTCCCTCCATCTCTCCTCCTCTCCTCTTTGTCTTTCCATCCTCCGTCTCCTCCGGCTGTTTTTCAAACTTTCTGTTCTCTGCGGCCCTGACTCAGTTTTTGATTACTCACTCATCACTCCTCTGTCTCCACGTATCGCAAGTTCACTCCCCCTCCTTCTGTCTCTTTATCTGTTTTTCTTATTCTCTCTCTCTCTCTCTTTTGGCTGACTCTCCCCCCATCTGTCACTGCTCTGATCTCATTCTTATCTCCCTCCCTCCCTCCCTCCCTCCTCACTCTGAGCCTCCCTGGGGAAGAGGAGGCGACAGCAACGAGGTCGATAAAGTGCTGACATCACCTCACATCTCATCTGATCGGGCCATGGCTAAGTGAGGAGGAGGAGGAGGAGGAGGAGGAGGAGGAGGAGGAGGAGGAGGAGGAGGAGGAGGAGGAGGAGACGACAGAATCTCTCTCTTTCGGTTCTTGTGACATTTCAGTCAATGTTAAGTTTAGATGTTTTCCAACATGGACTCTGGATAATGTCTGAACATCTGGAATTAGTGTGAACAGCAGGTTGTCGGGTCCGACTCGTTCACACCAACAGGAGCATGTGGGGAACATCCAGGTGAGGGGCGGAGCCTGTATAGCAGCAGGGGCGGAGCCTGTATAGCAGCAGGGGCGGAGCCTGTAGAGCAGCAGGAGGCGGGACATGACGTATAAACTTTGCTGTGGACAGATCAGTGTGGTTGTTTACAGCTCCTCCACACCGGGGTCGGCTCCATCACCAGAAGATCTGGAATCTCCTCATGTTTCCAAGTTGACGTCTTCGTCTTCTACGTGTTCGGCTCCTCTTCTTCATCCTGAGATGTTTGTGTTCTTCCAGTTCCACGTCAATCTCACGTGTTCGTGTCCTCAACACTTCCACTCGCTCTCTGGGAAGTTTCCCTCAATGGAGACACAGCTCTCGTCTCCAATCAAGAGACCGCAGACACATTCACTCACACATCAATGCGTTGTCATGGGGACGGACCCTCACTTTAACTTAGCCCTGACCCAAAAATCTGCTTTAATTTAGGACGCAGGTTTTGTCCTCAGTTGGACCCACCGTCCCTAGATGACTGGTTTGGGATCTGAAAGTTGTCCCCACTCAAACTCTGCCCTCACTAACTCTCTGCTGCCGCTGAAGTCAACTTCCTGTCTAGACTTCTAGAGCCACAAACTTAGCATGTGTGTGTGTGTTTTGTGTGTGTGAGACTTTAGAGTGGCTTCAGGACTCTGGTTCAGAGACGCTGATGGAGTCTGACGCCCTGTTGTTGACACCCTGTCCCGGGTGGACCGCTCTACGTACATGTCTTCACACCACAGATCTATATGTGCGGTTCATGCTGGTTTTGTGTCGAGCCAGATGAAGATGAGCAGTGTGTGTCTCTACCTACCAGTGCGGCTGTGTTCCCTGGCGAGGATGTCTGCTGGGCATGTGGAGGGGCTCGCTCTCTCTTCTTCGTCTGTCATCCTCTTCCTCCCTCCGGCTCTTCCTCTCCGTCTTCTGGCCCATCGGTCTGTCCTGAGGTGGCAGCAGCTGAGTCTTCACCTTCTCTGACAGACTGTCTGTGTCTCTGTAGACACTGTGGAAAAAAGAAACTTAAAATTAATCAAATATAAATAATGAAATGAATCTTAATGAGTCTTTGGTAGTTGCCTCCACCGAGGAGGTTATGTTTTCACCCCGGTCTGAGGGTTTATGTTTGTTTGTCTGCAGGATTATGCAGAAACTACTGGTCATAGTTTGGGTCATGGGCTAAGAAAGATCTCATTAGGTTTTGATGTGATTCCAGGAGTTTTTAATCACTTTCTTTAACATTAAGAAACAATTCATAATTCATGGTTCATGACAACAGAAAACTAAAATTACCACACTGGTTTTTACGCCTCCACCCACCAGTGCAGTTTCACTCTACATTACTTCTTTCCCCAGGCTCATGACGTCACTGTGAACTTTGAACACCGAGTGAAAACTGGTCTGATTTGAGGAAACTCCCTAAAAGGCAGATTTATGAAACATCATGTCCAAGAGGCCAAAACCCTATTTTGTGAGGTCACAGTGACCTTTGACCCCCAAAATCGAATCAATTAATCCATGAGTCCAAAGGAATATTTGTTCACAAGGATGGAATGGACAGACAACTCAAAAGCAAAACGTCTTGGGTCACTTGATGTCAGTGGCAGTAAAAATCAGACACAATCAGGGGACTGATATTTATGAATGTGTGCAATCTGGTGCAGAACCAACTGAGACCCCAGATCCATCAGATGCCCATGTGGTGTCGTGAGGGGACTGTTGGGTCTGGGTGAAGGAAGCAGCTCTACTGAGTGACACTCTCAAAACAAAGAATCACAGACCGACCTGTCAAACGTGTGCAGCTGGTCGGCATCCACGTGATCGCTGACGTTCACCGTGAGGTCGGACACCTGCTGCGTGCTGGAGTTCTGCACACACACACACACACACATCCGAAGAAAACACACAAGCAGACATGTTAACACACAAACGCAAAAGATCAAAACATGTATACTGAAATCTGACAAACCAGGACAATATCAAACTGAAGAGGTGGAAACAGGGCAGAACGCTTCAGGCCTGAAAACATTGTCTCTGCTGACCTCTGGTGGTCAGATTAAGTTCTCGCTGAGCTGCAATCATGTAAACACGCAAGGTCAACTATTCAGAAAATGCTGGTTTATACAGGGATGGAGGGAATTTAATTTGGATTCATCTTAGAGTATGAACTGAAACTCAAAACACCCGTAACATTAAACAGTGTTATGAGTGTGTCAGCAGGAGATGTGGACAAACTGAGTTCTGCTGTGAAACCAAGAGCACGAGGAGCTCTTCATAAATCTGACACAGAGTTGATCATCTAAGTTGTAATTCAACTCTCACACGGGTTTTTAAACACGGTGACATCTGGATATTAACTGATTTAAAATCGCAAAGGTCAAGAGACATACACAGCATCGTGGGGGCATTTTACAATAATCATGGAATTTATTATTATTAATATTTGTAGCAATATAAGAAAACCAGCCTCCACCTCCTGTAAAAGCTCATCTTGGTGTGGTGATGGTGTGAACTGTGTGAGTTATGTTGTTGCAGATGTGAGCTGTGTGAGTTGTGTTGTTGGTGGTGTGAGCTGTATGAGTTGTGTTGTTGCAGGTGTGAGCTGTATGAGTTGTGTTGTTGCTGGTGTAAGCTGTGTTGTTGTTATTGCAGGTGTGAGCTGTGTGTGTTGTGTTGTTGTGTTGTTGATGTTGGTGTGAGCTGTGTTGTTGTTGTTGTTGCAGGTGTGAGCTGTGTGAGCTGTGTTGTTTGTGTGAGCTGTGTGAGTTGTGTTGTTGTTGGTGTGAGCTTTGTGAGCTGTGTTGTTGTTGTTGTTTTTGTTGTTGCTGTGAGTTGTGTTGTTGTTGGTGTGAGCTGTGTGAGTTGTGTTGTTGTTGTTGTTTTTGTTGTTGCTGTGAGTTGTGTGAGTTGTGTTGTTGGTGTGAGCTGTGTGAGTTGTGTTGTTGTTGTTTTTGTTGATGCTGTGAGTTGTGTGAGCTGTGTTGTTGCAGGTGTGAGCTGTGTGTGTTGTGTTGTTGATGTTGGTGAAGGCTGTGTTGTTGTTGTTGTTGTTGGTTTGAGCTGTGTGAGCTGTGTTGTTTGTGTGAGCTGTGTGAGTTGTGTTGTTGTTGGTGTGAGCTTTTTGAGCTGTGTGATTTGTGTTGTTGTTGTTGTTTTTGTTGTTGGTGTGAGCTCACCATCAGGTTGAAGATCAAGCTGGAGTCAACAGTGATGGCTTTGAGCAGCAGTTGTGTGTCACTGTCGCTGGCTTGATACCTCAGACTGTACAGCTCCTTGTTGCTGCTCCAGTCGACAGGAAGAAGCTCGGATCTCTTATCAGTGTCGAGCGGCTGTAAAGAGAAGGAGGGACACCGAGAGGATATATATAAATAAAGAGATATATATATATAAATAATCTATAAAGAGAGGGGAGAGTGGGTTAGCTAGCTGCAGATGACATGACAGGTTTTAGGGTTATTAAAACTATGTGTATAATTAATTAAACTTGATTCAGTATTAAACAACCTGTTAAATCAAAGATAAAGCACGTATCAAACTGTCACAGTCTATTAGATATGAACAGTTTGCACACAAAGCTAAATCTACTCCGACCTGCGCAGGAGACACGTTAGCGAGCTCCGGATTCCCTTGGAAAAAGTTAGAATTTAAATTCTGACTTTAGGAAAATGAGTCACCATCTAATTCCAAACGGATCGAGTTGATCAGCACGAATGATGGAGATCTGGTTTTCTATTCGGCGTGTGGATATTTCATAAACAAGCAGGTGGTTAGATGAAGAATCAGATCAACCCTCCTACACACTTTACATGAGCTCCATCGTACGACGAGCGGTTTAAGCTCAAGTTGTTGAAGCCGAATCACGGATCATGAACAGGCAAATGTCACCTGACTTAAATAAATATACAGACGTGGACCGATATTCACCGCGACGTAAATCTGTCGTTTTCTGACTGGAGTCTGGTGCGACGTGAAGCTACCGGCTGAGTTCTCACCACGTCTCCGGAGCCGACGCACCGCAGTCCGCTCTTTATCATCTCCCAGTGGACGAAGCACACCGCCGCGTCCTGCGGGCAGCTGATGCCGCCGGAGACACAGGTGAACAGCACCTCCAGACCCGCCATGTTCCCTCCGAACCTGCGCTACGAACACAGTGAGGACTGGATAGTTCAGTGGTGTCAGTGGCAGCGTTTAGAGGCACTTCCGGTGTCAACAGAAGCTGCCACTACTATGTGGAGGAAGCTGCCTCTGATGACAGACTGATGGAGGCAACCTGCCTGAAACCCAGCACTGTGGAAAAGTGTGTATTTTTAAATACAAATGAATAAAATGTTGTCCCTATTTAACGTGTAATAAGTTGTTCCTAGTCACACAAGCACATTCACACCACAACCCTTTGCCCAATTGGTTTCCACTTTCCCTTTTGACCCCGCCATTGTATCACAAAGACAGACACCATATTAATAAATTCATAATTTATGTATTGGCGTCACAAACATCATTCATTCATTTATTCAATTCAATTCAAAGCTTCACACGCCAAAGCCATGGGGTGGCAACTGCCTTTATAAATCATTGGCAGTTTCTGTTGCCACCGGAAGTGCCTCTACGAGCTGCCACGACTCGAGCTCTAACACACACCAAAACAACACACTCTTCCGTTTCTGGAAAAATGAAAACGAAAGTGTCCATCATAGTGTCCATTAGCAGCGGTGAGCTTTTCCTGCCTCAGCGTTTCAGTGTAAAAGCTCAGCAGAAACACCAACGAAGCTCCGTGAGGAAAATAGACTAATTGAGTTGATCACTGTACTTTGCATCAATATAACTGCCTGAGTTCAAGTAGCATTAGATAATTAATACGAAGGATAATTTGTTGATGTAAATGTTCGATTTCATTCATTGACCAAACAAAACCATTTAATTGCATGAAAAGGAGCAGAAATAAGAATAATCTTATATAATCAATACAATTTGAAATTAAAACACAGTCCATCACCAACCTTTATTAGCTCCTAAGTAAAAACTACTTTTAAACAAGTCATAAAAGCACACAAAATCATTTACCTGACACAGCAAAGATGTATCAACACATTTCATTATATTTCCTCAACATACTGGCTTTATTTTTTTATTTTTTTATATATTTTTGTTTTGGACTCTTTGGATTTTAAGTTGGATTTGCTCAAAATCTATTTCCTGAGAACAGAAAAATATTTTTTACCTAAATTCATTTAGTTTTAACAAAAGGAAAACATCCGTGTTTGATGAATATAACTTTACAGCCTTTTGTCCATTGTGTTTTGATCCGACACATAAAAGGTCCGGAGGGGAAACATGCTGAGGTTTTATGTTCCGCTCTCTCTACATGGAGGAGTATCCATGACTTGAATTTAGATTAAATACCATTCTCTGATTGTTGAATATTGATAAATCCTACAGAGACAATTGATAATAATAACATTAATAATCTATTAAATGACTCTTATTCATGATTGTAATTGTATTTATTTATTTATATATTCGTCAGAGGCTCTTCCTCGGTTCTGTCATATTGTCCGGTGCAAGAACAGACTACATTTCCCGTCGTGCCTCTCGCGGGGCGGAGAACGCTTCCTTGTCAAGATGGCGGCTCCTTTGACGCTGCTGCTGCTCGTGGCTGTTACCCTCCGCGCTGCTCTCTTCAGGGCCGGGCTGACGGAGCTCATCTCCGGGAGGGTGGAGGTGGTGTCGCCGCTGACCGCCTGGAAGAGAGGTAAGCGGGGCTGCGGCCGTTCCCCGGGCCGGGGGCAGCCGCTGAGTCCCCGCAGCGGCTGCTTCCTCCTCCGTCCCCGGTGCCAGGGGACCACAAACCGGTTCAACTGCACAGATCTGATTTGTTTGTTCGTGCGTGTGTGCGTGTGTGTGCGTGTGTGTGCGTGTGTGTGTACGACTGTACATTGTGTAGTTATTATGGTCGTTTCAGATGTGGAGGCTCATTTAAAACCAGTCTGTTGGAGGAACATTGATGTTTTGTGTAAAGGGATTGACTCTCTCTACACACACACAGACATACACACACACAGACATACACACAGGCTACTGTAGTGTGTCAGCTGCAGTAAAACACCACAACCCATCATGAATTGTTCATTAGGCAGCGGCAGCAGGAAGTTGCATCATGACAACGCGTCTGTAGCTGCTTGTGTACAGAGACGGGATGTGACTTTGTCTTTGTGTGACATTTTGTTTGTGTGTCCGTTTGTTTGCAGTGGTGGAAGGTTTGGCTCTCCTGGATTTGGGCGTGTCACCGTACTCTGGCGATGTTTTCCATGAGGTGAGAGGTCAACACAAGCGGGGTTAACACTGTGACTAGTTATCTTCTTAAATAGTAAAGAAAAGGTCAATAAATTAACAGTTCCTTGTCGTAAAGATGCAAAATCAACACAATCATCTTAATCAAGGAAATCCAACATGGTCTGAATTGGAGTTTATGTAATAACTACAGAAGCTTTCATTACAAGTTTCCACACAGTTCACCACCAACCTGCTCACGTCTATATGAACATGTTTAATAATCCTTTTCTCTTCCCTTCAGACTCCTCTCATCATTTACCTCTTCCACTTCCTGGTGGACTATGCTGAGATAACATTTATTGTGAGTGGGCATCAAAAAACATCAGTTTTGTGTTTTAATGAGCCAGAGTAGAAGTCACGTTGAAGTGTGGATCATTCCCACACGATCCAGTATGAATACTGGTAAACATGTATTTGTTTGGCTGGAATATGAACGAGATTTCATATTTTCTCTGATAACTATGATGAAAGCTCACCGTCGTTGTGACACTGCTTTTGTTGAAGCCAGATTTATTATTCCAGTGATTGTATTGAAGAATATTTGTGTGTTTTTTTACATTGTGGTTATATTCCAGAGACTGTTGTTGACTCTTTGTGGTTGTGTCTCTTCAGTTAGCAGATGTGATCACTGCTGTGGCCCTTTACTTGGCAGTGAAGGACTACAACAAACAAGTGGTAAGAAAATAGAAAAATGGGCAAATAAAATAATGCAATACAAATTATAATATTTAATCAGGTCAATATTATTGCCTTTTTCTGTATCTCCTCGTGTATGTACTTGAATGTCTTTTTAGTTGAATTTTATTTTAATCACTGCTTTTTTCCACATGAAAGGGACCAAACCATGTCCGGTGAATTTAATATTTTACTCGGATAGAGTTGTTACTCCTTTCACTTTAAAACTAGAAGGTTCTTGGTTCATGTCTCGAGTTTACACGTTCTCCCCGTGTTTGCATTGGGTTTCTCAATTCTCCAGTTTCCGCCCAACGTCCAAACACACACAGATTGAGGTTAGAGTGATTGAAGACTCTAAACTGAGTGTTGGTGTGAATGTGCTTAGCTCTACTATAATTATATTGAATTATATTATTTATATAAAAATAACTAATATTGAGGACACATTTATGTGTGTAGTGTGTATCCTGCTGGTCACCCAGTGGCAGATGAGCAGTGGGTGGATTGTAGTTTTGGCTGCTGTGTGTTTCTCGGTCCATGTCCTCAGATATTTGACGTGTTGTTGATGCTGTTTCAGTTCAGAAAGCAGAGATATGCTTTGGAGGCCGACCGCTACCCCCTCGACTGCCTGGAGCTCATCAGGAGCCCCAAGGAAATGTACTACATCCCCCTGAAAGTAGCCATGTTGTAAGTACCATGTTCCAAGTTTAGTTTTCACTAACCCTTGTTGTACGTATGACACCAAAAAAACAACAGGCGACTAATCTTCCAACCTAAAACGTTATGTTTTATTCTCCTTCATTCTTCTCCTGTTCTTCAGTTATCTGTTGAACCCATTCACCATCCTCTCCTGCGTCGCCATGTCAACCTGCGGCCTGAACAACGCCGTCATCGCCCTCTTCATCCTCTCTACGATAAAGGGTACGCTCGGATTTAAACCACGTCAGGATTATTCTCTGTCTGAATGTCACCCTCAGTTTTCTGGCTCGGTGGTTTCACTGCAGGATTTATCAGAGTATTTACCTCTTGTTTCTGCTTCACTGATTAGAAATGGCTCTTAAAGCTGCTTTCCTCAGGCATCTAGCAGATTCTCCTCTACAGCAACTTTTAAAATACCAGAAAAAATGTATCTGTATTAATTTGTGTAATTCTGTGTTGCAGGAAATGTTTTGCTCAGTGCCATATTTCTGTCCCTGGCTACGTATCAGTCCATCTATCCTCTGACTCTGTGCGCTCCAGCTCTGCTGTATTTGATGCAGGTAGGTTGCGTGTGAATGGAGTTGAATCTGAGTGTAGTTTCCTAGATTTGTGTTCAATTAAAACTCACATGCCCTCGTCTGTGTGTCTCCAGCGACAGTACATCCCTGTGAACTTTCGACGGGCCAGCTTCTGGTGGTTCATCGCCCAGTACGCCTTCATGTACCTGGGCAGCCTGTTCGTCATCGTCGGCCTCTCCTTCTTCCTGCTCGGCTCCTGGGATTACCTGCCCTCGGTCTACGGCTTCATGTGAGTGTTTAACAGAAGGTGGAAGGTTCCCTGTGGGAGGTTTTGACCTCTAAAGGTGCAGCTGCTTTAGAGGTTCCCTGTTCTGTGTGTGTTGTGCACGAGGACTCGCATGCAGCTGCAGATATACTGTGAAGAGCGGCCTCACAACGGCTGAAATAACCATTCCCACTAGCTGCCTCTGAGATGTGATTGCTGGTACAACAGAGACATGAGAACGCATCCCTCCACCAAGGCTTATTCCTTTTAGGGAACCATTGGCCCCACAGGATGAAAACAACAGTAACAAAATAAATTCTGATGAATGACAAAAAACTCCTACTCGAGATAAATACAGGTTCTGCAAAGATGAACTTTACTGACCTGTTTACTTCTCCTCACGTCAGAGTTAACGTCCCCTGTTCTGTGATTGTGTGTCTTTGTTGTCCTTGTGTCACCTTGTCTGTTTTCCGTCCCTCTCCAGTCTCTCAGTTCCGGACCTGACCCCCAACATCGGCCTCTTCTGGTATTTCTTCGCCGAGATGTTTGAACACTTCCGCCTCTTCTTCCTCTGCGTCTTTCAGATCAACATTTTCTTCTACACCATCCCGCTGTCCATCAAACTCAAGTACGTCCTCTGTCTTATCCTTAACGTGGTTCGTCCTTCAGAGTTAATACAGAGCTGCTGTCCCTTTGTTGACTTCGCTCTAATGTGTGTGTCTGTGTCTCTGTGTGTGTGTTGCAGGGAGCATCCAGTGTTTCTGATATTCATGCAGTTGGCTGTGATCTCCATCTTTAAGTCTTACCCCACAGTGGGAGACATCTCTCTCTACATGGCCTTCCTTCCTGTCTGGAGTCACCTGCACAGATGTGAGTTTATTAAAGGCAGATGTTGAATATTCAGTAGAAAGTTGTGTGGAGGCTAATGTGTTGAAATGTACAGTAAGTAGAGGTGAATGTTTGGGTCCTAACTGAGGCAGTTAACACTTGAATTGACCTAAATGACGAAGCTGCATCGAGCTACAGTGTGAAAATGAGATCAGGTAGAATTTAATTTATCCATAAAAGAGGTTATGTGCCAAAGATGCTCATAGAAAAAATACATAGAGCTGCTGTACGTAGGGAGCTGGTGATTCAGGTCAATTTAAGTATCTGTGTAGAAACTTAAAATTAATATGTTGAAATTATAACCTGCAGTTGTTGCTATGACAACACAGATCCTTTTGAGCCATTCAATTTATCCTTTTAATCAGCTTTTATGGAAATTCTTCCAACGTTTGTGAAAATATTTCACTCTGGACCAAATCATATGATCACATTTAGTATTTTCCATTAAATTACCATTTTGTCCATTAATACTTTTAATGTTCTTGTTTACCTCTATAAACTAAAATCAATCAAACCAATGCTCAGTGAACCAGTGAAAGATATCATTTCCAGATGTGTAATAGAAGCTCTCTCTCCTTGTTGCTCTTGTTCAGTCTTGAGGAACATCTTCCTGGTGTCCTGCGTCCTGTTGGCCTGTTCCGCCTTGTTCCCGGTTCTCTGGCACCTCTGGATCTACGCTGGCAGCGCCAACTCCAACTTCTACTACGCCATAACGCTCCTGTTCAATGTGGCCCAGGTACGACCTCCTGCCTGATGCCGTCTGTATACCAAGCAACAATATGAAACTGTTTAACCTTAAACCAGCAGCTTGATTGAACTGAGTTTGTTGGTTTCGGTGACTTGGGACGTTTCCAATATCCGTGATCTCCCACGTTTCTAAAAATCAAATAAGAATTGAAAGATCCGAATCTGGCCTTTTCCTCTACACAAAAACTAATTCATCGCTCATACATGGAGCCGAACACAATTAATCCCCACATGTTACATCGTGTTGCTTTAATTAGTTTGGCTTTATGATTTGCGAAACACCATAATTTATCTGAATCACTCCTGTTATTAGACACTGTGACTGACTCCGTCTGTGTCTGTCATTTCTTTCCCCTCAGATTCTGCTGATATCTGATTACTTCTATGCCTTCCTGAGGAGAGAGCACCACCTCACCCACGGGCTGTACCTGAAGAGGAAAGACGGCTCTGAGGCGACGCTGGTGCTCAAATAAAACGCCCACTCACTCACATCCTCGGCCTGAGAGGAAGAAACTGCGTCTCACTTTGCCTCAAAGCGGACGAAACACAAAGAAAAGACTTCTAAAGCCAAACTGGTTCTCCGACAGAACATCGACACGCGTGCAGAACGTGTGTCTGGTACGACTTCATATGCAAACAACAGAACTACATCATAGAACGGACTCAGACAGAGGTTGGATGGTGTGATACATCTCCCTCCTCTTTACTCTTTCACTCGTGTGAAAGCTTCACTCCAACTGGATCCTAAAATGCTTTTATTTTGAAGTCTCCTCTTTGGTTACAGCCACTCCAGAAGAGCTTTATTTTGACGCAGTGTTTATCCTGCAGCTCCATCCTGGACAGCTTTTATTTTGAAGCACCAACTCCCATGCACTGTCCCTCTGCAAGGCTTTTACTTTGAAGTCTTGTTCCTCTTTTAACACTTAAGAAGAAAATCGTAGAAATGTGGGAAAACTGCGGCTGACATGATCATTCCAGATAATTTACAGCTCTCCCACACACACACATTTTCTCTTTGTGTTTACACTGGAACTCGTACGCAGACAGGATGAAGAAATCTTTTATTTTGAAGGGTATTGTCTGGAAGCCTCTTTCATCTCGTTCATGTTTCTCACGTTGTTTGCACTGTTTGTTTTTCTCTCTCTCAACGTTTCCTCATTAATTAACAAACTCTAGATCGTCAGTGTTGCATCTCAAGTGAAATCCAGTCGAACGAGAACTCACCTCATCACTGTACATTAAACCGAAACACTACCGGGGGCAGGGATCGATTCATCACTAAAACCCAGATTTCTCTCTTTCTAGTTACCGAGAGCGCATGGGACAAAGACGACAGTGAATGTGTCTTAAATAAATAAAGTGCTTCAGAATCTGTGGAGAGAAGAAACAGATTTTAGATTTCTGGACCAAGTTAAAGAAACTGGTTCTGCAGTGGCCTTGTGTTTACCACTCGTCAAAATTAGACCTTTGTAATATTAGAGTTTTGGCTCATAATATGTAAACAAACGTAATTAATCATTTATTTGTTATTGGGACACGTTTATATCAGAAGCATTTTCTCCCTCAGTCGACACAACCTCAAAAACTCCGTATGTTTTCTGTTGATTTGATTTAAACAGTATCATTCACATTTCCACAACACCCCATCATTAACTTAAGAGCCGCTAAACTCCTACAGGTGATATTTTTTATCTTGTCCTCAGAAGATATTAACTTGTGCGTAAAGATAATTTAATAAAATCTCTGTCAAGGTTTATTTTCACTGTAGATTGTCATATTATAAAATCCTTGCTGCTCTTCTACGACACGTGATTAACTTCATATTTGGTTATTTATCTTGTGAGCATAAGATAAGAAATTATCACCTGTCTGGACGTACAGGACTTTTATTTTGGACTATGTCGTTTAAACTGCTCATTTGTTCCAGCTGAAAGTCATCGAGGCGTTTTGATACCAATGAGTGAAAAATGAGTTGTAATATTTATTTATTTCCTGCACTGAAAACTTTGTAATGAGATTTCATTTTTTCTTCTTTTCTCTGTTTTTGTTATCTGAGATCAAATCAGGAACTCTTCAGTTTTTGATACTGTAAATACTAATGTGATTTGTTTTGTTACAGATATTTAAGTGCAGGTGTGAAAGGGATGATGGTACATTTGATGAATGAATGACCATGATGTCACAAATGAGGATTATTAAACTTGAGGTGTTGGTTTACTCCTGTTTTCTGTTTTTTTTTAACACCACATATAAGTTGCTGTGATTACAATTTTTTTACTGAGTCATCAAGCAATCCGAAACAATCTCACAAAGTACAGCTGTGGCTGATTGCAGCTTTATCTCTTTTTTAAAATGATCTATCTTTAAAATGTTTTCTCCACTGACAGATTGTCCTGAAATTTAGTATAAACAATCATGTCTCATTTTATAACTTATCACAGATCAGGTTGAAATGTAATAACTTTGTTCAATCAAATCATTCAAACTGCTGAGGACTTTAAAAATGTAGATGTTTACAGAAATGCCCCCCTCCCCCCCTCTGTATTATATTTAATACTCTCGCTTTCAATATCAAAATAAAATACAGAATTCAGTCCTTACGTTGTGCTTCAATTCAGCAAATATTCATCTTAAAATATTAGTAAAATTTGAAACTTGTTTAAAACTGGAGTAACTTTCACCCAGTTGTGCTGTAATCGAGATGTTTGATGGTTTAATTTGTATTTTAAAAAAATAAGAAATGTTGATAGATTCACGATTTTGGGACGTTTCCTTTAAATAAAGTGATTCCAAATATTCCCGGGAAAAAATAGATCACGTCACAGGCCCCGCCCGTTCTGTCACGCTCAGAACAGGTACGTTTGTTTTTCGTCACGCCCGGCGCCGCTGGCACTCAAACGTGTCACCATGACACCGCCCGGACGAGCCTGACCGAGGGCGCGTGTAAACCAAGCGCACTCTCCCTCCAGACCCCGCCCCCTTGGAACGAATCGACGAATCAGGACACGAGACGTTAGAGCGTTACCTGAATATTCATTACTTTTCGCGGGCTTTCACTGTCACGTGGGAGTTTTCGCGCGAAAAGCGAGTCCCGGCCGGAAGAAGAAGTTTGTGCCGAAGCGACAGAAACAGACGCAGCAGCGAAACATGGCGGTGAGTGAAAACCTGTGAAAACAGACGATTGTTATTATTATTATTCATGCGCTCGATGCAGGAGACAGAAGAGAATCGAGCTGTGCACGTGACGGATGAGTGATAATCCAGCTCCATGTTGGTTCTTCACTTCTGAGGCTGAACAATAGAGAAACAGAGATTCTGTCAGAAATGTGGATTCTTATGTTTTTAAGGTTTTAGTTTCTCGTCATAACTTCTATTAGAACATCCGGATCGTTTATCTGTGAACACGTGTTTGTTTGTGTTCGATGTTCGCAACGAGCACAGCTGACATGTGGCCAATAAGAATAAAGCGAATAAGATGTCAGACACCTGAATATCCTGTTAATAAGGTTATCATCTCCCACATGGAGCCACAGGGACTTCTCTTTAGTTCGATCCCTCAGACTTTATTAATTCTAACGTTTCCTTTTCATCCTGATTCTTTAATGAGCTCCTTTCACAACATACTATTCTACTTTCACAGTTTCTTCCACCTCCATCGGTTATTAAAGCCGTAGCTGTTAATACCTGTGAGAAATATTCATCATAAAAACACTCGTTTCATTAAACATGCACATAACTCCATCTTGTGTACTTATTGTACTTGTATGTATCTCGGTGCAGTCGTTGGTCTCATTGACTTCCGTCCAGCCTAAACAAAGGAAATGTCACAGGTTCGAAATACATTTAACTTTAGAAAGAATAACACATGAGAGAAACTATAGAAATACACGTTTGTTTGAATCTATGAGGCCGCAATTAAAAAAAATACTATAATACAAGAGAAAACGATGCATTTAACGTTTAACTTATTCAAACTAAATAGAAACTTTCAGAGATAATTCTCATTATGCAGAATTACATGTGGACATTTAAATGTTAAATTGGAGAAATCTTTATCTGCTTTTATTTCCTGCTATGCTCGGAAACTTATTTTATAAACTGAACATTTGTGTTGTACGAGTAAAATCTGCAACATAATGTGAAACTGTCACTAACAAAGAAGACGAGGGCAAAACTCAATCACCTATAATATCAAATAAACTGTCTATTATATCATATTTTAGAAAAACCTAGAGCCATACTTGTATAAACAGATTGTAATTGATGGTTTATCGGCTCCACTGTTCCAGTAGATCACATCATGTTCTGGTTTCGGGATGAGAAGCAGAAACTAAAGGTGTTTGTGTTTTCATGGCAGGATTCCTCCGAGTCGTTCCACATGGCCACCAGCCCCAGCCGAGCCTCCAGGAGAGGAGACATGACGTCCAGCCCGGGACGCGACCTGCCTCCTTTCGAGGACGAGTCGGAGGGGCTGCTGGGAGACGGAGCCGTGCCCGGGGAGGAGGTGGAGGAGGAGGAGGAGGACGGAGATGGGGAGGAGCTGATTGGGGACGGGATGGAGAGGTGAGGACCGGGCTGTGTTCAGAAGCTCAACATCAGATGACCTGTGTGTTCTGTTAAACATCACCAAACTCCTCGGCCCTCCTCAGGGATTACCGTGCCATCCCGGCGCTGGATCAGTACGAGGCCGAGGGTCTGGACCTGGAGGACGAGGATCTGTCGGAGCTGTCGCCTGGAGCCCGGGCCGCCGCCGAGGAGGCGATGAGTCGGAGGGACAGGGAGCAGGGCGTCAGCGGGCGGCTGAGGAGAGGGCTGCTCTACGGTGAGGGGTCAACGGGTGGTGTGGAGGGAGGAGCTGAATACTGGGGACGTCCTGGTGGGCTGGAGGGGAACAGCTCTCCAGTTCTGTGTTCCACATATGGATGAAGGTTTCTGCAATGACTCGATAGATTTGAGCCTAAGATTTACTCTGTGTTTTAACAAGCATTAGCATTAAACTGCCTGAAAACATGTTACAGTACAAATCACATGCAAACTGATCCTAACTCCTTTCAAACGGAAGAGATCATCAGATTTTGACCTTTTCTTCAACATGAACGTGGTTTTAGTTTTTAATACATCACCACTGTTAATGATTCTACTTTTCCAATATATGTATCTACCCTCGAGGTAGAAGGATCAGCTAACACAGCAGACCGATGTGTGTGTGTGTGTGTGTGTGTGTGTGTGTAGAAGTGAATTGACTCATTTCTCCTTCCTACATCCAGACAGCGAAGATGAAGACGACGAGCGGCCGGCGGCTCGGCGAAGGCGATTGGCCGAGCGGGCAGCGGAGGGCGTGGACGGAGAGGACGAGGAGATGATCGAGAGCATCGAGAACCTGGAGGACATGAAGGGCCACACGGTGAGGGAGTGGGTCTCCATGGCGGCTCCCAGACTGGAAATCTACAACCGCTTCAAGAACTTCCTGCGAACGCACGTGGACGAGAACGGCCACAACGTCTTCAAGGAGAAGATCAGCGACATGTGCAAAGGTAGCCGAGGTTTTTCTTCAACGATAAAACCCAAACGTGTAGATGAATGATTTTTAAACGAACGAACCTGCATCTGTTATTTCAGAGAACAAGGAAAGTCTGGTGGTTAACTATGAAGATCTCGCTGCCAGGGAACACGTGCTGGCCTACTTTCTACCAGAGGCTCCGACTGAGATGTTGAAGGTGAGTTGAGTCAAGACGAGACCGGTTTTAAAACCTGTTTCTCAAGAATCATTATCTGAGAAGTTTGGAAACTCTGGAGCTGCTTCCTGTTTTGATCACTTTGGATGAAGGTCATCGAACACTTTAAAATTTAAAACCTTCCAACTATAAAAGTGTCTGATGTTCCTCAGGCTTTTTCCCAACTTCATGTATGAAAACACAAAATAATTTCAACTAAACCAGAATACAGTTGAAGGAAGTGAAATAAATCTAAAGTAAGATTCTATAAATCGTGTCTCTGCCTTTTCTCGTCAGGTTTTCGATGAAGCAGCCAAAGAAGTGGTTCTGGCCATGTACCCGAAATACGGCCGCATCGCCCACGAGATCCACGTCCGCATCTGCAACCTGCCGCTGGTCGAGGAGATCCGCTCACTCAGGTAAAGCTTTGCTCTTCAAACTAATTAGTGTCTTTAGGAAATAAAATGTTCACCTGACTTTTCCATCATTCTTCTTTTAACTGTAAAAAATATGAATGTGCCACTAAAAGATCTTCTATTAAACAAATAATCAGTTTTTATCATAAATCATGAAGGAAAGAAGAAATAAATCAAATTTCAGCTGCATCTGATTCAGCTGCTCCAATCATCTTCCTCCTCCTCCTCCTCCTCCTCCTCCTCCTCCTCCTCCTCCTCCAGGCAGCTGCACCTGAACCAGCTGATCCGGACCAGCGGTGTGGTGAGCAGCTGCACCGGCGTCCTCCCTCAGCTCGGCATGATCAAGTACAACTGTAACAAGTGTAACTTCGTGCTGGGGCCCTTCTTCCAGTCCCAGAACCAGGAGGTGAAGCCGGGCTCCTGTCCCGAGTGTCAGTCCCAGGGGCCCTTCGAGATCAACATGGAGGAGGTGAGCACAAAGCGTGATGTCATTCACTCTGTCGTATCTCCACCAATGAGGAGGCTGTTGTTATTTTGTTCCTGTGAATTTACCAGTCGTCCTCCTCCTGCAGACAGTTTACCAGAACTACCAGAGAATCACCATCCAGGAAAGTCCCGGTAAAGTGGCCGCCGGGCGCCTCCCTCGCTCCAAAGACGCCATCTTGCTGGCCGACCTTGTCGACCACTGTAAACCCGGAGACGAGATTGTGAGTCTGTTTTTGTAAAGGATCAATAATCAAAAAAATAAACATCTTGATTCTACTGTGGAAAACAGAGATTAATCTTGATGCTGTTATTCCTCCTCCTCCTCAGGAGCTGACAGGAATCTACCACAACAACTACGACGGCTCCCTGAACATGGCCAACGGCTTCCCGGTGTTCGCCACGGTCATCCTGGCCAATCACATCACCTGCCGCGACGATGGGGTCGCCGTGGCCGAGCTGACGGACGAGGACGTCAAGGCCATCGTGACGCTGTCCAAGGACGAGCGCATCGGAGAGAGGGTGAGGGCTCCCGCTCCAGACCTGTGACACTGAAGCACCAATTGAGTTCCACACCTGATCTCTGACTGGTTTCCTGTTGCAGATCTTTGCCAGCATGGCTCCGTCCATCTACGGCCACGAGGACATCAAGAGAGCTCTGGCTCTGGCGCTGTTCGGAGGAGAGCCCAAAAACCCAGGTAAAGAAACCACTCCACATATGAGCGGGTCAGAAACCTGGTCTGTACGGGGAACTCGTGGTGGTTTCATTATTTTTTAATCTTTGATATTACGACTGCATCCTCACTGATTTGCTGATTTCGTGAGACTTTTAGAAAAAACCATGACGCCCACGTTCTCCTCCTGATTGGCTCTTATCGGTCACATGACTCGACTACCAGCAGTGAGTGCTAAACACTAAACGCTCTGTCTCTTTTTCCAGGCGGGAAACACAAGGTGCGCGGAGACATCAATTGTCTTCTGTGTGGAGACCCAGGAACAGCCAAGTCCCAGTTCCTCAAGTACGTGTGCTACAGTGTGTGTGTGTGTGTGTGTGTGTGTGTGTGTGTGTGTACAAGTACTGCTGAAGTAAATATTGAATATAATAAGTTGGATTACAGTGCTTCAATTAGTCTGGTTTCAGGTTTGTTACACAGGGACAGAGACAGTTGGTGTACCTAATAAACTGGTCACTGACAGTATGTGGTCAAGAACAATAATAACTAATAACTGGCAGAAGTTGTGAACTGACGTGTTAAACCTTAAGAGTAAAATAACAAAACAACTGTTAATGTTTAAATAAGGACAGAAAAAAATAGATTGAAAGATGATCAAAGTTCTTGTTTGATGCCGGTGGGATCTGAACCCTGACGTGTGTGTGTGTGTGTGTGTGTGTCTGTGTGTGTCTCTGCAGGTACGTGGAGAAGGTGTCGAGTCGGGCCGTCTTCACCACCGGTCAGGGAGCGTCCGCCGTGGGGCTGACCGCCTACGTGCAGAGACACCCGGTGAGCCGGGAGTGGACGCTGGAGGCCGGAGCGCTGGTGCTGGCCGACCGCGGCGTCTGTCTGATCGACGAGTTCGATAAGGTGAGCCGAGCGTGACCGGGGGGGGGGAACTGAACCTAATCCTAATCCTTTTACTGAGGCAGAAGTGAAACCAGACGTGTCTCTGTGCTCCAGATGAACGACTCGGACCGGACGAGTATCCACGAGGCCATGGAGCAGCAGAGCATCTCCATCTCTAAAGCCGGCATCGTCACCTCGCTGCAGGCCCGGTGCACCATCATCGCCGCCTCCAACCCGATCGGTACGTGACTCGCAGGTTCAGACGGGCTCGGCCATGACCCTGAAGGAAACCTGCGACCTTCAAGTCGTCAGCGTTTGGTTAGAAGTTCCAGCTCGAGAGTCGCTCAGAGATGTAATCTGAGGCCGGGGACATGAAGTGCTTCAGACATAATGAGGACGATCGTGCTATCAAATCTAAAACCACCTTAAAAAGACGTGAGATACGACATCTTCGCTCAGGCTTTTGTGAGAAGTTTGTACAAGTCTGGGTTTTTGATTTATCGAAGGTCAGAGGTCGTTACAGAAGAGTAATGCAGAGGAAGTTCAAGAGCAGATGACTGAGTCAGAATCTCTGAGTTAAAATTGAAGGAGTTGTTCTTGTGTCACTGAGACGTAGAAACGAGACATCGAAGGTTTCGGACTGAAAGACGTTTATCAGCCGGGAGATGACTGGAGGATTTATAACTTCATTATTCTTCAGCTTGTATTATATTATATTTGCAGTGTCGTCTCGTTCTCTTGAGTAACAGCTGATGTGTTTCCTGCAGGCGGCCGGTACGACCCCTCCCTGACCTTCGCTGACAACGTGGACCTGACGGAGCCAATCGTGTCGCGTTTCGACGTGTTGTGTGTCGTCCGAGACACAATCGACCCCGTGCAGGTACACGCCCCCTTTATCTCCTTCTTCTGAAAGATTCTGTCCAGATTTAGATGGTTTACATCCCAGACTCCTTCTCACCACTCCCCCGTTTGGCTCGTGACAGGACGAGATGCTGGCTCGCTTCGTGGTCGGCTCCCACATCAAACATCACCCCAGCCACAAGGAAAGGGGCGTGGCCTTAGAGGAGGTGGTGCTGCCCAACTCGTCCGACGTGCCGCCGGTTCCCCAGCAGCTGCTGAGGAAGTACATCATCTACGCCAAGGAGCGGGTACGACCACGCAGACCCTGGACAGTCACCGTCATGTTCATCACACACACAGGACTGTTGGTCTTTAACCAGTTTGACCAGTGGAAATTGAAAATCTGCATCTTTAATCTGCAGATTCATCCCAAGCTGAACCAGATGGATCAGGACAAGGTGGCTCGGATCTACAGCGAGCTCCGCAAAGAGTCGATGGTGAGTCCACCGAACATGTCCACCTTTCACTGAGGAGACATTCCACAAAGTCAAGTATATCATAGAATTTAAGGTTGTGTATATTTGTGTTGTTTGTGATTTGTCCGTTGCTTCTTTTTGAGAATCTGTAACGTCTCATTGATGATCAGGCGACCGGCAGCATCCCCATCACCGTGCGTCACATCGAGTCCATGATCCGAATGGCCGAGGCCCACGCCAAGATCCACCTGAGGGACTACGTGCTGGAGGACGACGTCAACATGGCGATCAGGGTGATGCTGGAGAGCTTCATCGACACGCAGAAGTTCAGCGTCATGAGGAGCATGAGGAAGGTTCGTGGTCTCACTGTCACAGAGGGTTCAGGGTCTCAGAACAGGAAGTGCTAATCCACAATTGTAGACCAGTGTAAAAGAAACCAAAGATTTATACATATTTCCTGCGTTTACATGTTTAAATGTATTTGAATGCAATAAAAAGTATAATACACTTTAAAATGTACACAATGTAATGGTATTTCTGAGAGTACAAACGAGTACAGATGAAAATCAGTAGTGTCCGTTTGTGTCTAATGTTCATTAATCTGTTTCCTCGCAGACGTTCGCTCGGTATCTGGCTTTCCGCAGAGACAACAACGAGCTGCTGCTCTTCATCCTCAAGCAGCTGGTGGCCGAGCAGGTCTCCTACCAGCGCAACCGCTACGGCGCCCAGAACGACACCATCGAGATCCCGGAGAAGGAGCTGCAGGACAAGGTAACGAGGAACCACACGGTCACACAGTGTAGATACTTCACTCTGCTCACAGTAAGAAAGGATAACAAGTTCTAATCATCTCTTTTTGGCCTCCTCTTCTCTCCTCTTCCTCCTGCAGGCGAGACAGATCAACATCCACAACCTGTCTGCGTTTTACGACAGCGACCATTTCCGCTCCAACAAGTTCAGCCACGACGGCAAAAAGAAACTGATTCTGCAGCAGTTTTGAGTTTCCTCTCCTCCTCCTCCTCCTCCTCCTCCTCCTCCTCCCTAACAGTGTATCTTGAACTCCATCTCTGGGCATCGTTGTAGAAAACAGTGCTGAAGTGATTTGAAAATGTCTGAAGAGAGAAAAGGAGCTGGGAGGACGTGTGTGAACAGGGAGGAGTCAGTTTTCATCCAATCACAGCTCGGAGCTGAACACAGACGAGGAATTTGGTTTGACCATTAAATGTGCTGACAAAAGCGAAGGAGGAACCGGAAGCAGCTGATTCCTCACAGATGAAGATGTACTGTTTCCAGCGGTTATTTAAAATGTTGGTTATAACAGGGAATGAATAAGTAAGATGTGTGTTCAGGACGTTAAAGGTTCAGTTCATGTTTCTACCTGATGTTACGCTGCATCGACACAAACTAAAGGAAGAGTGGATCTGAAATCAGTTCAGTGAAAATACAGAATTAAATATGAGAATTTAATGTTTCAGAAAAATATGCGGATCCTCTGTTTTCTGTCTGTATCTGTCCCCACGAGGGGCCGAGTGTAAATAAATGTACATGTTTTTGTCCCTGTTGTCGTAGAAACAGACTTTTCCTCTCATTCTGGTGGAAGTTCGACCTGAAGATTTGAACATAAAAAGATCTTGTATGTTAAAACGAACCCGTGTTTAATGTTTCTACTGTGGAAACTCACTTGAAGTTTGATTGTTGATGTTTTGATATTAAACTTGTTTGTTTAACTTCTGCTCTGCATCATTCAGTGTGACTCACAAAACATGTTATTCCTAAAAAATATAAAACAATACTTTTTGATATATTTTAAATGTTGCGCTCCAGGATTTGGTCATATCAGCTTTTCTTATAATAAAAGTTTGGAGCTGTTGTGTACGTGCAGCACCTGAACGCAGCAGGGGTCATCTCTGGCGCCATCTAGCGGCGGGTGGTGTGAACAGCAGCCAGCAGCAGTCACGGTTATTTCAGCGTCGTTGCAGCAGCAGAGGAGGAAGAGGAGGAGGAGGAGGAAGATCACATCCTGCAGCTCTGTCCTCCAGCCTCACACCGGAGACTCACGCGGAGTGAACCCGCAGCACAGAGCACACATAGCGGCCACGAGCAGCGCGTCACCGGGAAGACCTCCATCCACCCAGAGAGCAGGTGAGGAGGAGGAGGAAGATCACATCCTGCTGAGCTCTGTCCCTCCGTCTGTCCTCCAGCCTCACAACGCGGACACACACCGGACACACACACAGGGAGCCCGCAGACCTTCATCCGTCCAGAGTCCATTCAGAACCGGTGAGGAAGAGGAGGAGGAAGAGGAGGCAGCACTGCAGCAGACATGCCGGGCCTGCTCTTCATCGCACTCATCAGCGGTGAGTGTGATTACTCATCTCATCCAATCAGGAGCTCAGATTCAATTCGTCTTCATCATTTAGAGAATAAGTGCGAGGAGACTTTGAACTCATCACATGTTCGAGTCCACGTGACTGGTTGTGTGTTTTATTGATGTTTACGAGTGTTTGTGTGTTTTATTGTTGTTTATTAATTCTGCAAGGTGGCTGCACTGTGTGGGACACACAAACACACACAAACACACACACACACACACACACACACACACACTAACTGATGTTTGCTTGTGAAGTCAAATCCTGATGTTTCCGATGATTAAAGCTGCAGCTGAAGTTATTTCATGTGCTATGATTTAAAATCCACACATGATAGAATCTGTAATTCTACAGAACAATTTGTCAATAATTAGTCATTTATTATCAAATTAAAGCTCAAATATCACTTTACAAAATATCATAAATCGCACGTGGATAATGATCTGATCATTAGTCTGTTTATCATCATTTGACAAACAAAACATCAGATCCTCTCATTTAGAAGCAAGAAAGTGAAACAATGACCAAGCATGATTCGACAAAACACAAATCTTCTGTTGATTAATTATTGATTATGTTTATTCAGACCTGTTAACACTATTTATGGATATTTGGTATCGTCATCGTCGAAACGTCTGAACAAGGATCCAGATTCTCTGCTCAAGGTTTAGAAATAAGAGCTCAATGAGTCAGAAGTTTCCTTTGAATCAAAGCCTCAAACCCACTGATTGCTCTCTCCATGGGGTCTGCCTCAGTTTCTCTTTCATGTTTATTGTTTTTGTTTCGTTCGAGAGAAGCTGCAGAGATGAAGATCTCCTCGTTGTTATTAACATGAACAGGAAGCTGAGTCTCCAACACGGAGGCCTGACGGGGAGCAGAGAGGAGACCAGGGGGGGAGGAGGAGCGGATTTGGGGGAGGGTCTCTGTCCATAAGCTGATCTGAGGAAGGGGCTTTAATGAGCAATCTGCTCCTCCTCACCCCCTGGTACACCTCATGTCACAGTCATGAAAAGTTCATGTTCTGGTCTCCGTGTTGTGCAAAGCAACAGTGCTTGTGTCCTCTAGCGCCACATAGTGGACAAGGTAATTGAAATGTGATTTACATCCTGGCGTCCGATGCAGCGACACCACGCAGCTGGTTCACCCGCTCCTGCTTCAATTTATTATTTAATCCCATTGACAGATACAAATTATCAAGACAAGAACGATCAACAAATTAAAAAACATCATCATTTATTCATTTTAAGTTAATAACCAGAAGAAACGCTCACATCTGTGCAGCAGAAACAGATTAATTCATCTCAGAAGTGACAATATTACATTTTTTCGGGGAATCTTTTCATCAACTGGTGGATCTGTGTCCCCTCAGGAGGAGGGGGGGGCGGGCAGCTTAGCGTGTCGCAGACGAGTTTGAGACATGTTGGCCATACCATGATATGATAATCTGCTCTGAGGTCAGACAGCCATCTGTGCTCCCAGACAGAGAGCATCATGGGAGGAGAGCCTGTTCTCCTCAGAGGTCCACGACCTGAGGACATCTGACTTCTAGCTGCTGTGGCTCATGGGAAATTCTGTTGTCCAACACCAGATTGATTTTTGTGGTTCAGGTTCCATCATCCCCCCCGAGGTCCGTGTTCATCCCACCAGTCGTTTTTCTCTGGTCTTGCTAAACAACAAACAAGAGGAGTGAAAAATATGAACAGGCAATTCATATTCTCCACCATTATACCTTGATGAGCTGTTATAGGTCTGTGATCATAATAAGTTTATAACTGGATTAAACTCAGATATCCTGAACGAGACGGTTCAAGGGCAAAGATAAGAGATCGAGCTCTGTTTCTCTGCTGCTGTGATATATATATATATATATATATATATATATATATATTATTATATATATATAAACTGTATATAGGTTCACTCCACAGACTGTTAATGAGTCACCTCGCAGTTTGATTTTGTATCATTGGTCACTTACGGTGTTTAAATTCAGTTTCTGCAGTTTTTTTACAGGAAATTAAATGTTATTAAAGATATAATTACTTCGACTGATCACATTTAGCATTGATGAGCACTATATCATTAACATATATTAAAATATAATATCCATGTAAGAAGGCATCATCACACTTCTGACGTTTTATATTATTTCTACTGTGTTTTATTTTTTTCTGATTCATGAACATTTCTGGATCCTAGTTGAGTTTTTGTTGTTAAATGAATAAACAACCATAATACAGTGTATTATTACATTATAATATTATAGTAGTATTACAGTTGCGTAATATTTATATTCTTGTTAATAAAATGATAACTAGGAGGTTTAAAGTACAATGTTTACTACTGTTAGTTACTTTCACCTCTAAAAGATGTTTGACACAATCAATATACAAACATTTATATATTATATTATATATTATATAATATTTCAATCAAATATTTGACTTGTTATTTAATTCATAGCCTTTTTAAATCATATTTGTGGAAAGACAAGATTTAAGGAAAGAAATTAAGGTTTAACTGAGTAAATAATATCAGATGTAACATTTCCCAGTGGCTCCAGTCAACCCAATATTTAAATGGTAGCAAACAATAATGCATTTATATGAATATTTCATGTCAGTACTTGTTTCAGATTATATTTGAGTTGTCTGTTTCTTCACCCAGCTGAATCATAAAGCCTCTGATGATGTGGACATTTAACAATGGACATTTCAAACTAAAGCCTGTCTCCAGTGTGACTGTTGTGTCTCCTCTGTCTCCTGCAGCCCTCGCGTCCAGCTGTGACGGTTTCAGACGGACCTCGTCCCAGCGCGTCTCACCGCTCAGACAGGATGAAAGCCCAGCCCAGGAACTGGTCCGAACCAGACGCCACTCAGTCCAGGAGCTGGTGCGAGCCCAGCCTCACCTGGTTCATGACATGGGCTGGCCCGAGATTCATGAAATATCCAGATCCGAGGTGGAGTCTAACTCGTCTCAGTTAAAGCCAGCGTCCTCCGGAGGTCAGGACGCAGCCAGGACCGCTGTGGACGAAGACGTGGAAGAGGAGATGGAGGTGAGGAGGAGGTGGAGAAACGGCACGAATAATGGCCTCAGAACAAAGATGACGATTTTCAGTTGAGAGTTGTAATGAAAACCTTTCTTTAAGATTGTTTGTCACAAATCGGTTTTAGGTAAAAGTGTAAATATCAGATGTAAAGTGAATGTTCCTCTCTGATTTCAGTGGCCACCACAAACGGTGCAGTCTCATTATCTCAGTAAACAGTCGAGCTAAAGCTTCAGAACAAAGATAATCTCTGACCTGAGAGTCAGTCTGTGACTTTGATGATTAGAAACCCATTTATTTGGTTAGGAGATTTTATGTATATATGCATGAATTTGTCCATCTGTCCCTCTACTTTCAGCGGATGGTCCATTTGGCAGCTCCACAGGACGCAGGAGGTTACAGGGCTCACACGGACCCAGACACGGAGCCCTTCGGTGGGCCGGGGGCCGGCGAGGCCTCCCAGGAGGCCTCTGGCTTCTATGGAACGGACACGGAGGACAGAGACAGAGGAGAGGAGGGAGGAGAGGACCGAGAGAGAAGAGGAGGAGGAGAGGAAGAGTGGGAGGAGAGAGAGAGGAGAAGGGGGGATGAGCATGACGCTTCAGATGTGAGCCACCTGACCCCAGATCTGGACACTCTGATTGGTTAGTAGAGATAACTTCCCCTACAGAACTAAATCACACACTGGTCAAAGCTGCTGTTATTCATCTTCAGTGAGTTATTGAGATCCAGCAAAGATCTGTCCTCTGCCCTGAGGAACAGACGTGTGTCCGTAACAGACTCTGCTGCTCGTTAAGTGTGTTAGAAGTGTTTACACAAACACACACACACACACACACACACACACACACACACACACACACACACACACAACACACACACACACACACACACACACACACACACACACATGTTCCTGACATGTCTGTTTGTGTCTCTCAGGCTACAGTCCATCCCTCCACCCCTCCAGCTCCCTGCAGCCCATCATCTCCTCCCCAGCTGAGCTGCATGATCCTGGGCTACAAGAACATCGAGCGTCCCCTGTCCTGGAGGTGAGGACAGAGAGAAGGTGTCTCGATGACGAAAATTATATTTTACCATATATGTATTTTATCTTAACCTCCCTGTGCAGGTTCAGTCACATACATTCTTTTTCCAGGCTCATATGAGGTCACTGTGACCTTTGACTCTTAATTTGGGGCAGTTTCCTAAAGGCAGACATGAGGTATCACGTTCAAGAGGCCAAAACATGTTCTGTGAGGTCACAGCGACCTTGACCTTTGACCTTTGACCTTTGACTTAAAATTTTTATAAAATAAATTCCCTAAATGCGTTCCTGAGATATTGTGTTCACAAGAATGAGACGGACAACCTGACAACATATTAAAGTTTCATACAGCTCGCAAAAACAAAATCAACAAAGTCACAAATACCTGGGCTGTGCACTGCATGGAGTAACAGCAGTAAACGTTTATTAGTTATAGAGTTGAAGAGTATTTATGACTTTATTTACTTGAGTTTAACTTCATGAATAGACTAAGATGAAAGAAACCCAGCAAGGACAAAGTGTGAAGACGACTTAAAACAGATAAAATCATCTGCTGAAGTTTGACTCTAATTAGATCACAATAAATCTGACGTAATCCACTAACTCCGCGCTGAATGATTGAATTAGTCTTTAACTGCTTCGTGAGATTATGGGATTAATTGAGTTGCTTTGCCCCAATCGTCCGAGTCAGGAGACGCTTGACTCAGCAAAGAGCAGAGATGATGAACGACCTCAGACACACACAGAGAAGTGTCTCTGCAGGTTGATATAAATCACTAATCTTATATCATTATCAGTTATATAAGTGATAGTACTTTTATCCCCTACCAATATTACTACAACTGTATTTCCACCATGTCCTCATGCCGATATGAAACCAACCTGAAGGAAAACCGAACCACGATCAGTTGTTTCCACTTACATCATAAAGTACAAGAGGCCGTAAATTAAGGAGACCACATGTCTTCCACTCCAGATGGGTCCTTTAGAGAGGCAGCTGTGGGAGGCCGAGCGGGAGGAAGACGTTCAGTCCAGTGGATACGGACTCCGTCACTCCTCCATCGCTACCACGACGACCACATCCGCTTCCACTGCTGCAGGCGGAGACGCTGCAGGAACCTCCACCCCTGAGACGGACACCGGCACTGACTTCGGGCTGCCGGGAAGTTTTACAAAAGGTAGAGCAAATATTTAAAAATCTGTTTATGATGACGGGTTTGATTTTGATTCCTGTTTCTATCTTTGAAATGTTTTTATTTACATGCTCCCACGGTTTGAAGCTGCTGATTAGAAAGGTTCAGATGTGTACAGATGAGATGAGTGCTATTAATGCCCTAAAATGTTAGTAGACTAAATTAGCTTAGCTTAGCATAAAGACTGGAAACAGGTGGAAACAGCTAGCCTAGCAATAGTAACTTAAACCCACCTAAGATAAAGACTGCGGAGGAGCCGACGTTCACATCTTTAAAGAATAAAGGAGCTGAAATGTGACGTGTCTGGTTTGTGTGGGCAGATGAGCCGGAGGATGAGGAGACAGAGCGGGAGGAGGAAGAGGAACACGCCGGCCTGTTTACCCAGAGTCCCACTGTAGCAGAGGTCGGCCTGGCCCCCAGCAGAGGGCCTCTGCAGCCCAGTGTGGAGCAAGAAGAGCGAGGGAATAAAGGTGGGAAGGATCTTTAACACTTCAGTAGTATAACCTCCCAATTTCCCTCAAACTTAAAATAGTAAAAGTAAAACAATGCTCTCTATTCGGATCATTCTTCTCAGGGCCTGATGTCTAAAGCCATAAGGAGTTCACTTTAAAAGACTACGCTGAATATCACAATATCCGATGAAGTACTTGTATATTTGCTCCAGCAGACAGACTGAATGACCGAGGAGCCGAGGCGGAGGAGGAGAGCTGGAAGAAGATGGAGGGAGAAGGAGCATCAATCCGTCAGATCGTCCCGCTCACCACAGATCCCTCGCCGACCATCAGCTTCACCGACCCGGCCTGGGCTTCGTTTGACAAGACCACGCCCCTGGAGGCCCAGGGGTCGGAGGTCAGGGGCGGGGGGGCGATGACTGCCACAGAGAACATGAAGGAGGCGCAGCAGGTACGTTGTCATGCTGAAGATCCATTAGAGGATGTTCACACTGCTGTTGGCTAATTATTAATAATCATAAAATATGATTATTAAAATATGACAATTATTTATTAAAACAATTAAGTTATCAATTAAGAATAATACAATTAAAAAATTATAATTTATAAACGATGGGGAACCACCCTGGTATCAGGGACCAACAATCACATGTAAAGATCAGTCTCATTCAGATCTAGTTCAATTAGAAATCTCAATATTTACTATTAAAGATGATATAATGAACAGTGAAGGTGATGGAGTTTTGACAGGGTAGAGGTTGCCAAAATTCACTTATGTGACATTAAGGAAAGAACATTTGTGAAAGAAAATGTTTTATGATGAATATAATAAAGTATAAAAACGCAAATTACTAACAACGTGCTAACTAAACAAAGATGTGTATGTCAGTGAGTGTGTCTTTGTAAACAGCCCCACTCCTTTTGAAGTGGTTTTCTGACAGGTAGCAGGGGAGGAGATAACTAGGTGAAGAGATATGTGTGTGTCTGTGTTGGTGCTAAGTTAGACAAAGAGTGTAGAATGAAATGCAAAGAAAGACTCTGAGGAGCCTAGCAAACTAACATTATCATCACAACATGAATCAAGCTTATAAACACCACACAGAATCGAGTAAATAGTCTTGCTTAGCCTAGTATAATTGTTCAGCCCAGTTGTGTTACCCAATCCGAGGAAGAGGGAAAAAGGAAGTTGCAGTTCTGTGAAGTCTTCTGGCCGGTTGTGTGGCTCCTGCCTTCACGGTTCTGTTGAGCTGTGCAGCTCAGATGCCGGTTGAAGTTTTCCTGCAGGACATCGAGTCGCTGCTAGGAGTTAGGTAGAGCTTGAGGTGCGAGGAGGTTTCCTTAGTGAGGAGAGCTGGAAGCTGCACCTCTGCGCTCCTCTTGTTGGATGCATAGAGAAGATGCGAGCTGGAGAAATCAGGTTTCTTCCCGTGGCGATGCAGGAAGAGAGGCTGGCAGCCTTCTGCCCCCAGACGGATTGAAGAAAGAGAAAGAATCGGGGGAGACCTGGGACCTCACAAGTCATGGGGTCCAGAGGGACCAATAGGAGGCTATTCACACCTCTGCTCTGGGTGAAGTTGAGGAATCCTGGGAGACTGAGTTCCCTGTGCTCTGGCTTTTTCCTGAACAATGGAACATGTGGTTTCAGGCTTTTGACTTCACATAAAGGCCGAAGAGAAGGCCTTTGGTTTTACACACTACTGTCCCAACACTGCTGTTGTCGAATCTTTCAGGTGGTGTGTATTGACTGGAAGGACCTGGTTGGACGTGGGTATGTCGTCCTCAACATGACGCAAAACCTGAACTGTGTAAGTACAAATAATTCGTATAGTAATGAAAAGGTCTGAATTCTGTACTTTAACGTCACTAAATCCTCAGATTAATGAGGCTTCGACTCACCAACGCATCCTTCAAGGCTTCCTCACTTGTCTCCTTTAGCAGTAACATCGTAGTTACACCTGGACACACCCACGCAAATATAAAGTAGAATGAACGGCTTCATATTCTCTTGATGCAGTTGAGAAAGCATGTTTCTGTTTCTGTTGTTTTCTCTTTTACTTAAGTTATCAAGCCTCATCAATTAAATTAAGTTTATTAGTAAAAGGTGTCTTCATTAACAACAACTTGAGACAAATACAAAATTAAAGTTTTTCTCCCATCGTAATTTTAAACATCTTCTAAGCAAAATGTTCATTAGATCATTTATGGATCTTTATGTGCTGCCTGTGACCTCGACTGGATATTGAGCTCCAGATGTTTGGAGGCAGAGCTTGGTGAGTTCAAAGACTCGCTGCAGTGCATTGTGGGACACAGCAGCTAACATCAGAGAGGCTCATGGGCTGGTCCATCATCTTGACACCTCTGGTATCAGTGTGTGTGTTCATGTGAGGTGAGGATACGTGGACACGTGGGAGAATCACTGATAACTGTAAGTGTGTGTATGTGTGTGTGTGTTTGTGTGTGTGACAGGAGGAGTTCCGTGTGGACCAGGGTGTGCGGTTGCTGAAGATCATCGAGCGAGTGTTTGCTTGGAAGATGAACAGCCCTGAGGGATCATGGGTTCTCTTCCTCAGCAAGCCCACACACCAGCAGCACCAGCTCCTGATGAACGTGGCATCTGGCCACGGTACACACACACACACAACCACACACACACACACTTTTTAACACAAAAGTTTTTTTTAGTAGTTTGTCCTGACTCTTGTTGAGGGTTAAGGGAAGAGGATGTCACACCTTGTTAAAGACCGATGAGACAAATTGTAATTTGTGAATATGAAATATACAATTAAAAGTACATTCTACATATACACATGTATTTCGTTGTGAATATTTGCTAGTGAAAATTAACTCAGGGATTCAGACACAGTCAGTTGCACCTGCACACTCTTTACTCTCACTCCAGCATGTACAGTTTATCTACATTCATGATATACTGTGTGTACATCTTACAGTTTTACATGTATTCATATTCCTTTGTTGCTTCTTTTCAAATTTCTACTTCTTTCAGTTGTTTCCTTCACTGCGTTTCAATTAAATTCTGTTTGTAGATTGTGACTTTGACAAATAAAACCGATGACTTTCTTGAATTTATTTGCAGGCACAGGTTTGTTTCAATTGTTGTGTTGTGTCTCTCAGGAGTGATCGGCACCAGTGATGTGCTGGACATGTTGGGGGAGATCAGGAAAAGTCTGAATAAGGTAAAAAAAACTGCAGAGTTTACATGTATAGATTTAGATAATAAGGTTTCTGCTCGTAGGAAACACACTGTGATACCTACGTGTTCAATTGTATACAGTGCCTTGCATAAGTATTCAACCCCCTTGGACTTTTTCCCATTTTGAACTGTTACAAACTGGAATTCATTTGATCAACACAACATGCATAGTACTTTGAAGTTGCAAAATACATTTAATTGTCACACAAACAATAATGAGAACAAAAAAAAATGAGTCAATTCTTAGTAGAACCCCCTTTTGCTGCACTTACAGCTGCAAGTCTTTTTGTGTACGTCTCTACCAGCTTTGCACATCTACAGATAGAAATGTTTTTCCATTCTTCTTGGCATAAAAAGCTGAAGCTCAGTCAGATTGGATGGAGACCGTCTGTGAACAGCAACTTCAAGTCTTGACATAGATTCTCAATTGGATTCAGGTCTGGGCTTTGACTGGGCCATTTTAAGACATGAAGGTGCTTTGATCTAAACCATTCCATAGCAGCTCTGGCTGTATGTTTAGGGTCATTGTCCTGCTGGAAGATGAACCCCACCCCAGTCTCAAGTCTTTTGCAGACTGCTTCAGAATCTCTTCACGGATTTCCTGTATTTTTAGCTCCATCCATCTTTCCCTCAGTTCTGACCAGTTTCCCTGTAGCTGCTGAAGAGAAGCATCCCCACAGCATGATGCTACCACCACCATGCTTCACTGTTGGGATGGTGTGCTCAGGGAGATGGGAAGGGTTGGGTTTCCGCCACACGTAGCGTTTTGCATTGAGGCCAAAAAGTTCAATTTCGGTCTCATCTGACCAGAGCACCTTCTTCCACATGTTTGCTGTGTCTCCCATGTGGCTTCTGGCAAACTCCAAATGGGATTTATTATGGTTCCCTTTCAACAACGGCTTTCTTCTGCCACTTTTCCATAAAGGCCAGATTTGTGAAGATCACAACTAATAGTTGTCCTGTGGACAGATTCTCCCACCTCAGCTGTGGATCTTTGCAGCTCCTCCTGGTTGCTCCTCTGATTAATGTTCTCCTTGTCCGGCTTGTCAGTTTGGGTGGCCGGCCTTTTCTTGGTAGGTTTGCGGGGGTGCCATATTCTTTCCATTTTCTGTGATGGACTTTATGGTGCTCCATGAGATATTCAAAGCTTGGGATATTTTTTTACTGGACAATAGTTGGGAGCCTTCTTTCTGCAGCTCTTCCTTCTGTGTCTGCAACTCCTCTACCTGGTTCTCCAGTGTTATTTGTCTTTCTGTTTTTCTTGTTACTTCTTCCCCCTTTTTTCAATCAATTTATCAACTAATCAATCAAGCACTCAACCAACCAACAAATGTATCAATTTATAAATCAATCTAATTAACAAAAAAACATAATTTGTAATTCTACAATCTCCAGTTATTAAACTGACCTCTGGTGAGGTTTTCAGGGCCCGTACTAACAGCTCCTTCACTGAGGGCTTCACTCTCCAAATTCTGCAGCTTATTCCCACATTTACTTAATCTTAATCTTCCTCTCATTACTCTGTTTCTAATCTTGTTTCTAATTATTTATTCAAATTCCCTGAATCCAGGTTTTATCCCAATTTTTCTCTTTAACTCAATTTCTGACTTTACGAAGCCAACTGTAACGCAGTGAATAATACACACATGTCTTTACATTTAAGAAGTTAAGGGCCCCTCTTTTGAATCTTGCACAATATCATTTAACCACCTTATCGTTACAATTAAGCTATTCTAAACTATTTCCTGTCTTAACCTTATTTCTTTCCTTTTTTCACTCTTATACCTTTTCTATAATACTCCCCCTTTTATTTGTGACTTGCACAACGCAAATAAAATAAAATGTAGCCATGGAGCTTCACTCCCATCTACACAACAAGACAGTTTTTTTAACGGTGTGGATAAACAGCAAACACAGAACAGACTCAATGAACGAACCAGCATCCAGTCGAAATGAGAAATACTCACCGCGTGTGAAGCTGGTGGAGTTGCTGCAGACAACAGCACGTCCGGAGTTCGTGACGCCAAATTCTATGGTATAATGGATGCAGCCGAAATGTCGATGTAGTTGTTGAAGTTGATGATGATGAAGGAATCTCAGCGGTTGTTTGAAGAATACGTTTATTACGCAGAAGTTTCACAGGTCAGAACGGGCACCATGGTTTACTCGGAAACAACACAAGCCAATAGTGAAAGTCTGATTTGCCGAAGCCCGACAAGGATTCTTATGGGGAGATGTTTTCCCCAAAACTAGAGATAAAATGACGTCACACATAGGGCCTCTGACTAAATAAGGGCATGTTTCGTACCTAAAGTTGAAGAAGTATGCTCACGAACATTCAGTCTATACCCATCCATTAGCAGGTCAGAGATTATTCCCTAGGTCAACGATCATTCCAAAAAGGGAGAGAACTAATGAGAGACAAATGGAATAGTATTTAAAAAGTCTGAGAATAAGGCGCCACAGATGTAAACATGTCATTCTGATTTATACCCATGTTAAAAAGATCTATTGGCTGAATATACAACACTAATTATGTGACTTGCAAATGTGACTTGTGAAGGCAATTGGTCTCACCAGATTTGTGTTAGGGGCTTCACAGTGAAAGGGGTGAATACATATGCACTCATCAGTTTTCATATTTTTATTTGTAAATCATTTTGAAATCCCCACTTCCAAATGATGGACTATTTTGTGTTGGGCCATTACATAAACTCACAATGAAATAAATTATAATCTGTGATTATGCCAAGACAAAATGTAGAAAAGCCAGAGGGGGGTGAATACTTATGTAACGGACTGAATCCGATTAAAGAGCTTAAATCTTCTCAGAGGGATTTTTCTGCATAAATAAAGGACGTAGCTCTTTAGTTTCCATTTCTGTATATAAGCAGGGAGCTGATCTGAAAGAGCGATAGTTTAAATATATTTAGCAGAAGATCACCGGGCTACAAACTGGTTTATTAGTTTCATTATTTTACAGAGCGGATCTGAATCTGCGTGTTTGCCTCCTCAGGTGGGAATCCAGAGCTACAGTGCCACCAGCCGCTGTGTGTCCCGGCCCAGTCAGACACGCAGCGACTACGGGAAGCTGTTTGTGGTGCTGGTCATCATCGGCTCCGTATGCATGGTCATCATCACATCTGGGTTCTTATACATCTGCTGGCAAAGACGACTGCCGGCAACCAAGACGACGGTCAGTGAACACACACAGACACAGAAAGAAATGCAAGGCCTGTTCTGCGAGTGGGCTTCACATATTTGTTCTTCACAGTTTTATTCAGACATTCATTTTTAATTATTTCAAACATGTAAATAATTAAAAAGAGAAATTTATTAACATGTGAAAAAATGAACCTTAATTAAAGTAACTCAAAGTAAAGCATCATAACGTAACGTGACATGGTCTGACCAGATTTTCCCCTCAGGAGGTGGTGGAGACCAAAACCAGAGCCAAAATCTACTGGGCTTGTTATCAGCAGGTGTCTAAATATTCGGTGATCTTTGACCTTTGCAGTTTCGCGCTGAGGAGCTTCACTTTGTGGAGAATGGTTGCCACGACAACCCCATGCTGGACGTGACCAACGACAACCAGTCTGAGATGCAGGAGAAGAAGCCGAGCACCAACGGACTGACGGAGGGGGGCAAGCGAGGAAAGGACGACAGCAGTCGCTGGCAGGTGATGGGACGACTGAATAAGTGGATGTACGAGGACAAAAAGATGAACAGATGGAAGGATGAGTGAATAATGTTCTCACACACGTGGCAGCGCTTTAGTGTTGAATGATCTGCTGCTGGTTTCTTAAGGGAAAACTTTATTCTGCTCGTCAACAGCGTGAAGCCTCTCGTCTGGTTTCTCTTTCAGGTGTTTGTCAATCAAGCGGCGGCTGAGGAGGAGGAGGAGGAGGAAGAGGAGCAGGACACACATCTCTGATGGCGGAAGAGGAAGAGGAGACAGGTTATGACGGACGGGCGTCTTTTATAGATGACAAGTGGAGCCCAGAGAAGAAGAAGAAGAAGAATAGGAAGATGGCAGAAAAGAAAACAAGGTGTCTTCGATTGAAGGAAGATAGGAAGTGAGGGAGAAGAGTTGGAGGAAAGAAAAGAGGGATGAAGGCGAAAAGCCTGAGTGACAGATGTGTGGAGCAGGAGCAGGAGTCACTGACGTCATCACAGAGATGAGACACTGAGGTGAACATCACATTCAAGAATTCATGGAAAAACCATCAAATCTAAAACCATTTAAAACGGACGTCAGATCCCAACTTGATGTTAGAAAATATCACCATTACATAAACAATCTGTTTAATGTGCCTTCTGTTTTTAGCGCTGGACAATGTGGCTGCATGACACAATTAACACAAACAACACATCACGGAGCAAATCACCTTTTTCCAGCTTCAACGCTTGAATGTAAAGAAGCAATTGTTTCATTTGTGTCACAGGAAAACAAACTTTACTTGACACAACAATCTGACCGGCAGCAGGAATCCAAAAGAATCCAATAGGCTGAAAGTTTGGATAATAATATCATAATTTAAAATGTATATTGAGATGACAATGTTTGCATGATGTCACCAATGACAAGAAGTCGGGGACAAACCAAAACCTACGATGAGCCTAAAAAACGTAATTTAACCAGAAGGTCGCTCAGAGGTCACTTTATTTTTTCTTGGATCCGACCCGTAACCCAATTCTAAAGTCTAATTAAAAACATCCTGGTGAGTTTCACATCCCTGCAGATGATCAGTGGTTTCACCTCCACGTCGAACTCCGGTGACGGCAGCGACTCCTCTCGGCTCCGCCTCCGAATCACCGGACAGGAAGTTGAGCCTGTAGCGACTTTGAAAGTAAGGTTTGGGCACTTTATCAATTCCTCTTTGGAAATAGTGACTATCATCGCTGAAAATGCTGCATCACGTTAAATGTATAAAATAAAGCGATTTCAAATATCTCTATTTTGCTTATAGGAATGGTTGTACCTGCTGAAGATGTTTACTGTTCCCTCTGCAACAACTCGTGTTAAATATACTGACGTGCTGTTAGCCTGATGCTTCTCTTTAACGGTGCTGAGTGGCTGCTCTATGCTCTTCAGCAAATCCTGAGGCTTTGACACACGGGCAACATTTAGAGGCCAAAAGCATGAGAATAAAGTGAGTTACAGTCGAGCCCCAAGTCTTCTGTCTTTAGTGTTGAATGTTCATGTCAACACGTCATGTTCAGGTCACTCATCTAATGTCCTAGTCACTCTGATCCCTTCCCCCAGAATATCCGAGGCTCAGCGATCAGTCATTAATTGAGTATCAGGATCAAGTCCCTGTTGCAAAAAGTATCTTCAAGACTCTAAGATCGTGTACAAGTCACCATGGCACATTTCAGTCGTCATTAAAGACCTGTCACAGCTTTGTGATCGTGAGCTATAATAGTGTTCGGGTCCCTCAAGTCGTGTCTGAACGACCAGGAGTTTGTCTGAGTCACTACGATCATGTCTGAGTCAGTAGGATCAAGTCAATGTGATTGTATTTTAATCAACAACATTTCATCAGGACGATTTCCCGTCACGAGGGTGACGTCTGAGTCACCATGTTGGAGTCGGGAAGGACGAGTCCCTGTGAAAGGGTCCTAGTCACGATGGTCAAGTTTGTTTAACTGATTAACATTTAAATCTAACACCTTTGTGTGGTTTTCAGTGAGAAGATCAGTTGACTGACTGGAGACAGACAATCGTCCAGAAGCTGCGTTCAACATTGCATTTCTCATATTTGATTCAGTGACTTCATCACGTCTGTTCTCTGTCTCCATTCTGGTCACATCTAAATCTCATTTAATTCAGATGTTGCCCGTGTTTTTGCTCTTTTTCTAAGAATTTCCTCGATGTAACTAATGAATATGGCTTCACTATAAACTACGCTGATTTAAATGCATTTTTGCAGCTCAGCAGGATTTACAGAGCGTTCAGGACCGAGCGAGGATTAGAGTTTCTCAAACGTGCAGTATATATGATCTGTTTCTGAAAGCACAAGAGACCGGCAGGACGTGTTCAACTTGTCCTGCACTTGAAGACAGATTATAGGAGCATGTAGCTTTCAGCACTGCAGCCTCGAAATAACAACAGACAGCGTCTGATTCTTTCATTTGCTGAAGGAGTCGGTTTGAAAGACAAATTTTGTCGCCTTCTTGCTAGAAATCCAGTTAACACTGAACAGATCCTTTACATCTGTTTTAACAAGGGCTTTTCTTTCCAGGAAGCCTCACGCATTCTGCATTTAGTAGCAGTGCCAGTTCAAGTCAGTGGGTATTCAGCTGTAAGAAAAAATAATAACAAGTTACCCTTTGTATAAAGAAAAGATGGTTAGTTTCCTAGTGTGAATTTGCTGCTATTCAACAAATATATTGTTCAGTTTTTATTCATTCATGGCAAGTATTCCCTTTATTTTCTCCTTTTTGTACATCTGTTTATATGTGTATCACATGTTGTGTCACCCTTTTGGTTGTCAATGTAATAAGTTAACTGTGAGAAATAAAGTGTAGAGTAAATGAGATGTTTTGTAATTTCTCGCCCGTTCATGCATCGGGACACTGCAAGGAAATTGACAACATAATGCATATATACATATATATATGCATTATGTATTTTTCTTATTCTTCGTACTTTTATAAGTGATTGAATATATTGAACCTATTGATCCATGGACTTTATTATTTAAGCTCTAGTATGTGTGCTTCACTCTGCTGTGTGTAAACAAAACTACACATTAACGAGTTGATCTCTTTATGGACATACTGCATGATTTCATATAGTTATTGTATTTTCTTTTGACACTCACACATTAAAAGTTAGTTTTTTTCATTCATTTTTATTAACTTCGAACATGTAAATAAAAAAATAAAAATTATACCAACATGTGAAGTATAATAACTGAAAAAAGTAATATTTACAATTAGTGATGAGCTGACATCATGATTTAATCTACATATTCGAAGATAAGTGAGAAGCACAAACTTATTTAATCTTATCCCTTCTCCATGTCATTAATTAACAATTATCATACTTAACAAGCTTCCTATGAATCTATGAATATGTTGTTTACCTGTACCAAAAATATATGTAATAATAATTTAAGCAAAAATTAATAAAAATAAGGCTGTAAATGTGCATTTATACATGTTTATTTTTTACATATATACAAACTAATACACCTATCACAGAATCAATCAGTCAGATTCCAACCTCACCACCATGGGAAAGACCAAAGAGCTGAAAGGACACCAGGGACTAGATTTTAGACCTGCACAAGGCTGGAATGGGCTACAACACCATCGGCAAGCAGCTTGGTGAGAAGTAGGCAAATGTTGGTGCTCTTATTCGGGTCAACACAAAATTACCTACCATTACAATTAACGACTGTAACTGCCCCCCGGCTTATCCAAACACGATGCAGAGAGAGTTCTCAAATGATGTCACAGCTCCGTAAAACTAAAAAGAAACTAAATGCAACATAATCATTCAATAAAAGCCAAATACAACCGTTAAAATACATAAACAAACAAATAACCATGTGAGACAATGTTTGGCGAGTTAATGTGACATAGTGACTCCCATTCCATGCTACCTGCAGCAAAGTGAACAGAACCCGCTTCCTTACCTCGTTCCGCTCGGCGAGGGGGGGGTGTTAAACTTAAATCCATATTTATTTTGGTCCGTAAGGTTGTGAATTGCCTTTGCTAGCGGCCTGTCGTCCTTGCTGCTACTATTCTTGTGCCGCGGCTGTACAGCAGGTGTTATATTTGCCTTGGCCCGGAAGCGAGGGGTATGTGCGTTTATTAAAATGGTCCGCTCCTTAAAGCTACAGGTATTTATGCGAGGGGAGTCACTACGTGTACAGAGACAACAGGGAGAAAGAAATTGTTTAACTCTGATAAAATCAGGTGAAAGGGGGAATTCTAAATTCTCTATTTACAAAAGTGAACTATGAATATAGATAATATGAAAAGTTTCTGACAATCTTAATAAATACTTTTGTTGCAAACGATGCCACTTAAATATTTGACCACACAGAGCAAGTACATTACTACTCATATGCAGTTAGATTACCCATTAGTCTAAAGCTGTTACCACACTAGGAGCAACAAAGTGCTTTCTCTCCAGTATGACCCCTCCTATGTACAATTAGGTTCCCCTTTTGTGTGAATCTTTGACCACAGTCAGAACAACCAAATGGTTTCTCTCCTGTATGAGTCCTCATATGTACAATTATATCGCCCTTTCGAAAAAATCTTAATCCACACTCGGAGCAACTAAGCGGTTTCTCTCCTGTGTGAGTCCTCATATGTGCAGTTAGATCGCAATTCCGTCTGAATCTTTTAAGACACTCAGAGCAACTAAACGGTCTCCCTCCTGTATGAATTTTCATATGTACATTTAGATCGCCCTTTAGAAAAAATCTATTTCCACACTCGGCGCAACTAAACGGTCTCTCTCCTATGTGAGTCATCATATGTATAGTTAGATCGCAATTCCGTCTGAATCTTTTAAGACACTCAGAGCAACTAAACGGTTTCTCTCCTGTGTGAGTCATCATATGTACAGTTAGATCGCAATTCCGTCTGAATCTTTTATCACACTCAGAGCAACTAAACGGTCTCTCTCGTTTATGAATCCGCATATGTGCAGTTACATGGCTCTTTCGTCTGAATCTTTTATCACACTCAGAACAACTAAATGGTTTCTCTCCTGTATGAGTCCTCATGTGTTTTGTTAGACCGTTCTTTCGTCCGAATATTTTACCACACTCAGGACAACCAAATGCTTTCTTGCCAGTTTTACTTTTCATATCACTTAAAGGCTGTTTGTTATTTTTTGTCTTTAGACCACACGGAGGTTCCCTGGTCTGCATCCAATCATCTTCTCTGTCTTCAGTCTCAGAAGAGTCTTCAGTACCTTGTTGTAAACGTCCATCAGGACCTGAGTTCCTGGCTGGTTCTTGTTCTCCACAGTTCGCTCTGTTCTCCTCAGTCTGACTCTGATGAAGCTGAGACAACTCAGGTTTCTCTTCATCTTCTTCACTCTTCATAGTGACAGCAGTCCATGTGAACTTTATATCAGCCTGCTCAAGTTGTTGAAGCTGCTCTCCCTCCTGATTGGTCCACGGTTCCTCCTGTTCCTCTTTAATAAGGGGGGGCTCTGGGTCTTCCTGGTCCACAAGGGGGCTCCACTGCTGCTGCTCAGGGGGAACCTCTTCTTTATTCAACATCAGCTGCTGGACGTCTGCAGGACACAAATACAAACGTTTATCATGTCAGAGTCTCGAAGTGTTTTTAAAAACTTGTGTTGTGTCGTTTAATGTCTAATATTATTTTTGAAGGATCACACTCCGGAAGCAGAGATGTTGAGGTAGGTCATAGTTACCAGTAAAAAAAAAGTATTATATTTTGAGGTCAAATAAACAAATTAGGACACTAGCAGATCAGAGCAGAACAGGGTGAGCGGAGGTTAGTTAGTTGGTTAAGCTGTTTTGAGATATGACCTGTGGGTAAAAACCAGAGAATTGTCTTCTGAGTTTCTCCAGATTTTGTGTTTCACACATGAACAAATGAACGAAAAACTGGATTTCGTTACGTGGCAGGAGGTCGGAATATCTGAGTTGCCCTGAACGCAGCACAGTGAGGATGTTAGCAGCTGGAGGAAGCAGCCCGCAGCTAGCCTCCGCTCCGCTGCTCGGCTTCATGTTCGCACACGGACCCTCAGTCCACGGGGAAGGGAACCCGGACAGACCCGGGTCTGGGGTTCCGGGAGTGAGGGCATGACAACAACCGGACTGAGAGGTCGAGAACCGTCAAATCCAGCTAGCTCTCAGCGGCTAGCTGCTCTCTCATCGGGGCTTACGAGTACAACAGCGCATATTTTCAAGTGTAACCATTGGACCGAACCCGTTTAACTGCCACAAGAGTTGTTCATCTTGTAATCCTCTCAATGAGGGTTAGGGCTATTTTCACTGCATTTTAATATAGCTATAAATAGTGAATTTGAATATAAAAATATGAATGATTAAACGGAAATCTATCGTTAAATTTCCCGACGATCGATTACTACAATTTAATGGAATGCCCATCCCTAGTTCTTACCCTAACCCACATTCCCAACTGACCATTCAGGAGAGAGATGTCAACAAAATACGGAAGAGTCTGAACCCCTGCAAGGCAGCTGGACCAGACGCCGTCTCCCCCTCCACACTGAGGCACTGTGAGGACCAGCTGTCTCCAGTGTTAACGAGATCTTCAACACCTCACTGGCTGAATGCGTGGTGACCGCCTGCCTCAAAACATCCACCATCATCCCCGTTCCCAAAAAGTAGAGGATCACAGGAATTAACGACTTCCGACCAATCGCCCTGACCTCTGTAGTAATGAAGACCTTTGAGCGCCTCGTGCTGACCCACCTCAAGACCATAACCAACCACCTCCTCGAACCACTGCAGTTTGCCTACAGAGCCAACAGGTCTGTAGACGAGGGAGTCAACATGGAACCTCCAGCACCTCGACTCCCCCGGCACCTACGCCAGGATCCTGTTGGTGGACTTCAGCTCCACATTCCACACCATCTCCCCAGCTCTTCTCCGGGACAAGTTGACACAGCTGAGCGTGCCTGAGCCCACCTGCAGGTGGATCACTAACTTCCTGACCGACAGGAAGCAGCACGTGAGGCTGGGCAAGCTTGTCTTTGAGCCCTGGACCATCAGCACTGGCGCCCCACAAGGTTGTGTGCTCTCTCCTCTACACCAACAACTGCAGCACAAGCCACCCCTCAAAATTGGCAAGGGGTCAAATACTAATTTCCTTCACTGTATAGGTGTGTATTATATAAGGCATTAATTAGTAAAAACAAGAAATATCAACACAAATCTTTCATGTTATTCAATGAGTTGTATTTTGTAGGAACATAACAATTGTTTAACTCTGCTAAAAACAGATTGAGGGATTCTTAATTCTCTTTTTACAACAGTGAATTATGAATATGGATAATATCGATAGCTGCTGATAGAGCTATATAAATATTTTATTGCAAACGATTAATTTATCTCCCGTATGAATCCTCATATGTCCCTTTAAAAATTGTACCTTCCGTGAAATCTTTTTCAACACAGATAGCAAGTAAAATTTATGATCTGCTGTATGAATAACCGTATACACAGTTAGACTGCCCATTGGTTTATATCTTTTACCACACTAGGAGCAATTTAATAGTTTCTCTCCTGTATGACTTCTATGATGTATATTCAGCTGTTAATTAGGGGCGAATTTTTACCAGACACGGAGGACATTATGAAAAATACATTCAGTACATATTGGTATGTAACATATATGGCATAAATGAAATCAGTAGAAACAAGAAATATCAACACAAATCGTTTATATTGTTCAATGTTATTTTTTCTAAAACAGGTGACAGGGGAATTCTAAATTCTCTATTTACAAAAGTTAACTATGAATATAGATAATATAGAAAGTTGACAAATCCTAATAAATCTTTTGTTGCAAACGATTCAACTTAAATCTTTAACCACACAGAGCAAGTAAATTCATTCTCTCCTATATTAATACTTGATGTAGTATGAAGTTACATTACCCATTTTTCTAAATCTTTTACCACACTAGGAGCAACTAAACGGTTTCTCTCCTGTATGAATCCTCATATGTACAGTTAGTTCACCCTTTAGAAGAAATCTTTTACCACACTCCGAACAACCAAATGCTTTCTTACCAGTTTTAATTTTCATATCACTTAGAGGCTGTTTGTTATTTTTTGTATTTAAACCAGACTGAGGTTCCCTGGTCTGCAACCAATCATCTTCACTGTATTCAGTCTCATAAGAGTCTTCAGTCTTGTCCTCAGTACCTTGTTGTAAATGTCCATCAGGACCTGAGTTCCTGGCTGGTTCTTGTTCTCCACAGTCCGCTCTGTTCTCCTCAGTCTGACTCTGATGAAGCTTTGACAACTCAGGTTTCTCTTCATCTTCTTCACTCTTCATAGTGACAGCAGTCCATGGGAACTTGATATCAGCCTGCTCAAGTTGTTGAAGCTGCTCTCCCTCCTGATTGGTCCACGGTTCCTCCTGTTCCTCTTCAATATGGGATGGCTCTTGGTCCTCCTGGTCCACAAGGGGGCTCCACTGCTGCTGTTCAGGGGGAACCTCTTCTTTATTCACCATCAGCTGCTGGACGTCTGCAGGACAAACAGAAACACAAATACACACGATTATCATTTCAGAGTTTCCCGAAGGGTTTTTAAAAACACTTGTTGTCGTTTTAATGTTTAATATTATTTTTGACGGATCACAATCAGGAAACAGAGATGTTGAGGTAGTTCATAGTCACTGTGGAGGAAAATTCCACTGACCAGTGTCTATGGTAGTGGAAATCCCCAGACCAGGTGTCTCACTGCTGTGATACTGTCTACCTGATGGAACCCTTATTTGGTGGTGTCTCACTGCTATGACCTTGATAAACAGGGTGTATGCCCTTATTTGGTGATGTTTTCTTCCAACTGGTACAGCGGACGTACAGACACATCAGATAGACAAATATGATGATATCATGTATTTCATGTCTTTTTTTTTCAAATTATGTGTCATGTACACCTCTTTGTATAAGTTCTGGCTTTGTGAACTTTTGGCCAGTTGTTCCATTTTGAGGACCCGTGCTTGTCCCGTCCAGAACTTATTATTATAAAGACTCAAAAGCAACTCCAGTCTGAGAATTACATTATTTAAAATCTTTAGTTGGATTTCCATCATATCGCCTTAACATCTCGACGCAGCTCATAAATTTAGCAGCATTAGACACTGGAAGTATAAAAGTTTTCTATTTTGAGGTCAAATAAACAAATAAGGACATAACAGGGCAGAGCAGGGCGAGTGGAGGTTAGTTAGTTGGTTAAGCTGTTTTCAGATATGACCTGTGGGTAAAAACCAGAGAACTGTCAGAGTTTCTCCAGAGTTTGTGTTTCACACAGGAACAACACAGCAGCAGGTTTTCTGCACAGACTCTTTCACAACAGCTTCAAATCCTCCTTATTATTCAGGTGAAGCAGCAGACAGAGACAGGAAGTGACACAACTCTGCTGTGTAGATCATGTGATCATGTTTACATCACCCCGACTCAGCGACATCAGCTCTTATCAGCACAAACTCTCTTCTCATCAATGTCTGGTCTTCTAGTAATGACGTCATGAGGAGGAAGGAAGATGGCTGCGTCGAGTCAAAGCTTTGATTCACCAAAAGAGCAAACTGTATCCAGGAAACAAATAGCCCACGATCATCTAAAGTGTGGGAGTTTTTTAGAGGGAGACCAAACAACATGTTTCTCTGTAAACTCTGCAAATCCAAAATGATCACAGCAGCACAACCGAGATGCACGAGCTCTTGAAGCTGGAGCTTCCAGGAGGAATCTCTCAAGATGACATCTGGAGCGAGACAGAACCGCAAGTTTTACTTTTATCCTGAAATAAGCGTAATATATTACGATGATCAACACGTGGAATGGAATAGGAATAGACTGGAATAGCAGGGATCATCTTCACTGCACAACTCCAGTGACTGAATCAATCCATGTTGCAAACCAGTTTTAGTATTTAAATAAAACCCAGATTCTCCAGTTCAGGGAAAGTGTTGCTTGGACATTCATGGATTTATTCATCTATGTGTCACAGCAATTAAATTATGCTGCTGACCAATGGGTTTCAGTCGTGAGTCCTGACGGAGTCACGGCATCAAGCGATGAGAAGAGGAAGTGAAACTTTTTGACACTGACATGAGGTGTTTGTTATTGAGGTGGAGGTGAAGAGCGACTTTATGGGACTGCAGTGATGTCATTAATAAAGAAAATACACTGATACTCTGCCGCTGCTGAGGATAACACAATGTGTGAGAGTGAAGACGAGAGAAAGAACGGAGCCTGAAGTAAAAACAAGAGCAGAGCTGAAGCTACCTAACGTTAGCAGAGCTGAAGCTAGCTAGCGTTAGCAGAGCTGAAGCTAGCTAGCGTTAGCAGAGCTGAAGCTAGCTAACAATGCCAGAGCTGAAGCTACCTAGCGTTAGCAGAGCTGAAGCTAGCTAGCGTTAGCAGAGCTGAAGCTAGCTAACAATGCCAGAGCTTAAGCTAGCTAGCGTTAGCAGAGCTGAAGCTAGCTAGCGTTAGCCTGTGAGCGGCTCCTCGAGGGACTCACCAACTCGGTGCAGCCGGAGTTCGGGCTTCATCACGGCCTCCAGCAGCCTCCTCAGGCAGCAGATCTCCCGCTCGGACCGCTCCATTCTGTCTTCGAACACCGCCAGGATCTCCTCCCCTGCAGCCGTTAGCCGCTCGGTTAGCATCGCTCTCAGCGCCGGGACTCGAGCCGTTTCTCCTCCTTTCTCCAGCTGCAGCAGAAAGTCTTCGGCGGCGGCGCTGATCCGCTCATGTACCGACACCCGCAGCACCTGCTCGTCGGACATCTTCCTCCTGTTTGCGCACTTTGAGTCTCGGAGCGGACAAAGTGAGCCAGCGGCAGGAAACAGAGACGCCGAGCTCAGAGCCAACAGTGCCCCCTGCTGGACTGGAGGACGAATAGGAAACTAAAGTCCTGATACTGTACAGTAGAAAAATATGGAAGACGAGACATGACTAAAATATAAATATATAAATATATATATATATAAATACTTAAATTCATAAATAAATAAGGAATAAATCCTTGCAAGCGTTGGAAGTGGATTGTTATGAAATTTAGTCCAGAGGTTGAATAAGACTCTTTTACTTAATTTGGCTTCAACATATCAAGCCTCATTAATTAAATTAAGTTTATTACTAAAAGGTTCCTTCATTAACAACGTGAATAAGTACCAATTAAAAATGAAAGTTTTTCTCAAATCATATTTTTTAACATCCCCGAAGCAAAATGTTAATATGATAAATTATATATCTTTATGTGCTGCCTGTGAACTCGACTGAATATTGAGCTCCTGATGTTTGGAAGCAGAGCTTGGTGACATTTTCAAGGAAACTTTACCAATGACAAGAAGTCGGGGACAAACCAAAACCTACGATGAGCCTAAAAAACGTAATTTAACCAGAAGGTCGCTCAGAGGTCACTTTATTTTTCCTGGATCCAACCCATTTATCCTATCCGACCCATAACCCTATTCTAAAGTCTATTCAAAAACATCCTGGTGAGTTTCTCATTCCTGCAGATGATCAGTGGTTTCACCTCCACGTCTAACTCTGGTGACTGTTCATCGGCGGTTGATCGGCGCCGTGGAAGGCTGCTGTGTCTCTCGCTCTCCCACAGCTCTGCTCTTTTTTATATTTCTTTCTATCTTGTGGTTATTTATTTTACTTTATTTTGTATCATGCACTCCGGTAAAGCGAGCCCTATCATCACGTATGATAGAGAACAACTTCTGTCCATCGGGTTGACGGTAAAAAACACTTTTTCACCGCCACCAACAACAAACAAAGGAGACTTCCCATGGCGCGGCTTACCTGCGGCACCGGTAAGACGGAGGCGACGAGGAAGGAAACGAGGGTCTCGGGCAGGCGTCCTGGTCCGGCTGAGGAAACGTGAAAACCGCCCTCCTCTACCTAGCATTCTTCTGGCTAATGTCCAGTCCCTGGACAACAAGCTGGACGAACTTCTCAGCAGGATGGATTTTCAACGGGACATTAAGTTTTGTAACGTGTTGGTTTTCACGGACACTTGGCTCGACCCCTCGATCCCGGACTCCGCCATTGTTCCCGAGGGGGTCTCCATTCACCGCCAGGACCGGACAACAAACTCAGGTAAGAGTAAGGGAGGGGGTGTCTGCTTCATGGTGAATAATCTGTGGTGCTCTGATGTGAGGATTATTTCTTCAGGCTGTACTCCGGACCTGGAGCACCTCATGATCAGATGCCGACCTTATTACATCCCGAGGGAGTTTACGTCGGTCGTTATAACAGCGGTGTACATTCCGCCCAGCGCCGACACCAACCAGTTATCGACAGGAGGGAGACATCACGGCCCGAGGCTGCGTTCATCGTGGCTGGGGATTTTAACAACGCTAAGATGAGGAAAGTCCTGCCGAGATACCACCAGCACATCAGCTGCCCGACGCGGGGCGCGAACACGCTCGACCATGTTTACAATCCCTTCCGGGGTGCGTATAAGGCCCTCCCCCGCCCCCCATTTGGCAAATCAGATCACGTTTCTGTTCAGCTGCTGCCTTCCTATAGGCAGAAACTCAAAGAGAAAAGAGGTTGCTGTGCAGTTAGCAGTTCGTCCTGCCGGTTGTGTGAAGTCTTCTGGGATTGTGTGGTCTCTGCCTTAGCAGTTCTGTTGAGCTGTTGGATGCGAAGAGAAGATGTAGCCGGAGCAGCCAGGCTTTCTCCTCGGCGGTGCAGGAGAAAAGGCTGGCCGCCTGACTCCTTGGAAGGTTGGTGGAAGAGGAAGAGAAGAGAAACAATTTGGGGAGATCTGGCCTTATATTGGACTGGTGACCTCACAGGTCACGGGGCCAGAGTGACCAATAGGAGGTGAGCCTTGAGGCTTTCCCCACCTCTGTGTGAAGATGTCTGGAACAAAACATGCGGCATCTGGGAGACTGAGTTTCTTGGTTCCTACTAGTTCTCCTGAACAAAGGGACCATGCTTGTTGTCAGGCTTTGACTACCATGTAGGCCGGAGAGGAGGCCTGTGGTTCCACAAAAACCATGTCCCAACATTGCGTTTCTCATATTTTTTACAGTGACTTCATCACGGCCGTTCTCCGTCTCCATGCTGGTCATATTTAAATCTCATTAAATTACACCAACATGTACAAAATATAAACTGAAAAAATATATATTTTCAATTAGTTTTGAGCAGACTTCATGATATAATCTACATATTCCAAAATGAGTGAAGAGCACAAACTTATTTAATATCACCCCTTCTCCATAAGGTCATTAATTAACAATTATCTTACTTAACAAGCTTCCTATAAATCTATGAATATACTGTTTACTTGTACAAAAAATGTCATAATAAATACAATTAAAAAAATAAAAAGTTGGCTATAAATGTGTATTTATACATGTTTATTTGTACATATATACAAACTCATACACCTACCACAGAATCAATCAGTCAGATTCCAAAGTAGTAGACAAATGTTGGTGTGCTTATTTGGAATTGGAAGAAACACAAAATTACTATTAATCCCCCTCGGTCTGGGGCTCCACGCAAGATCTCACCTCGTGGGGTATCGATGATCATGAGAAAGGTGAGGGGATCAGCCCAGAGCTACACAGGAGGAACTTGTTAATGATCTCAAGACAGCTGGGACGTCAGTCACCAAGAAAACCATCGTTAACACACTACGCCGTAATGGATTCAAATCCTGTAGCACCAGTAAGGTCCCCCTGCTCAAGAAGACACATGTACAGGCCGTCTGAAGGTTGCCACTGAACACCTGAATGATTCAGAGAAAGCTTGGGAGAAGGTGATGTGGTCAGATGAGACCAGAATCGAGCTCTTTGGCATCAACTGGACTCGCCCTGTTTGGAGAAAAGGCTTTGGGCGTGTTTCTCTGCTAAGGGGACAGGACGACTTCACCGCATCTAGAGGAGGATGGACCGGGCCTTGTACCGTGAAATCTTGGGCGACAACCTTCTTCCCTCAGCCAGGACATTGAAAATGGTCGTGGATGTGTCTTCCAGCACGACAATGACCCGAAACATACGGCCAAGGCAAGAAAGGAGTGGCTCAAGAAGAAGGACATTAAGGTCATGGAGTGGCCTCGCCAGTCTCCGGACCTTATTTCCATAGAAAAACTGTGGCTCAAATACTTATATTTCACACAATCAAATGCAAATCAGTTTATAACTTTTATATGATGTGAGTTATATGATCTGGATATTTTTTCTTGATATTCTGTGTCTCAATGTTACAATAAACCTACCATTACAATTAACGACTGTTCATTTATTAGTCAGTGGTCAAATTTAAAAAAAAACAAGAGAGATCAAATACTTATTTCCTTCACTGTATAGGTGTTTATTATATGAGGCATAAATCAGTATAAACCAGAAATATCAACACAAATATTTCATGTTATTCAATGAGCTGTATTTTCTAGGAACGTAACTTTTTAAACTCTGGTAAAAACAGGTGGAGGGATTCTTAATTCTCTTTTTACAACAGTGAAATAGGAATATGGATAATATCAATAGCTGCTGATAGATCTATATAAATATTTTGTTGTGAATCCTCATCTCTCTTTAAATTGTACCTACAGTTAAATCTTTTTCCACACAGAGAGTAAGTAAAATAATGATCTGCTGTATGACTATCGTATACATAGATTGCCCATTAGTTTAAATCTTTTCAAACCCTAAGAGCAATTTAATAGTTTCTCTCCTGTATGACTTCTCTTATGTTTATTCGGCTGTTAATTTAGAGTGGATTTTTTACAAGACACGCAGGACATTATGAAAAATACACAAGTAAATATGGCTATGTAAAATATATGGCATAAATCAAATACATAGAATTTTTTCTAGGGACAAAGAAATTCTCTGCTTTATTAATAATATGAAGTTACAACAGCCATTCGTCTAGCTCTTTTAACAATCAAATGGTTTCTCTTCTTTATGCTCCCTCATGTGTATAGTTCGATACCTAGGTGCAAATCTTTTTCCACACTCGTGGCAACTAAACACTTTGTCTGCTGTATGAATCCTCATATGTACAGTTAGATGGATCTTTTGTCGAATATTTTTCCACACTTGTAGCAACTAAACAGTTTCTCTTTTGTATGAGTCCGCATATGTACAGTTAGATGGATCTTTTCTCTGAATCTTCCTCCACACTCGGAGCATCTAAACAGTTTCTCTTCTGTATGATTCCTCATATGTGCAGTTAGACTCCTCTTTAGTCTGAATATTTCTCCACACTCGGAGCAACTAAACAGTTTCTCTTCTGTATGATTCCTCATATGTGCAGCTAGACGCCTCTTTAGTCTGAATCTTTCTCCACACTCGAGGGCAACTTAGCAGTTTCTCTCCTATATGAGTCTTCATATGTGAAGTTAGATGAAAATCTTGTCTAAATGTTTGACCACACTCGGAGCAGCTAAACGGTCTCATTCCTCTATGAATCTTCATGTGTGAAGTTAGACAGCGCTTATGATGAAATCTTCTACCACACTCAGAACAACTAAATGATTTCTCTCCTCTATGAATCTTCATGTGTACAGTTAGATCGCACTTTCGTCTCATTATTTTACCACACTCAGAACAATCAAATGATTTCATATCACTTAGAGGCTGTTTGTAATTTTTTGAATTTAAACCAGACTGAGGTTCCCTGGTCTGCATCCAATCATCTTCTCTGTCTTCAGTCTCATAAGAGTCTTCAGTCTTGTCCTCAGTACCTTGTTGTAAACGTCCATCAGAACCTGAGTTCCTGGCTGGTTCTTCTTCTCCACAGTCCGCTCTGTTCTCCTCAGTCTGACTCTGATGAAGCTGTGACAACTCAGGTTTCTCTTCATCTTCTTCACTCTTTATAGTGACAGCAGTCCATGTGATCTTTATATCAGCCTGCTCAATTTCTTTAAGCTGCTCTCCCTCCTGATTGGTCCACAGTTCCTCCTGTTGCTCTTTAATGTGGGGGGGCTCTGGGTCCTCCTGGTCCACAAGGGGGCTCCACTGCTGCTGCTCAGGGGGAACCTCTTCTTTATTCACCATCAGCTGCTGGACGTCTGCAGGACAAAAAAAAACACATGTTTATAAAAAACTTGTGTTGTTTAATGTCGAATATTATTTTTGAAGGATCACACTCAGGAAGCAGAGATGTTGAGGTAGTTCATAGTTACCAGTAAAAAAAAATATATTTTGAGGTCAAATACACAAATTATGACACTAGCAGATCAGAGCAGGGCGAGTGGAGGTTAGTGGGTTAAGCTTTTTTCACCTCTTTAGCTCTTATCACCACAAACTCTCTTCTCATCTCTGTCTGGTCTTCTAGTGATGAAGTCATTCGGAGGAAGGAAGATGGCTGCGTGGAGTTAAAACTTTTATTCATCAAAAGAGCAAACTGTAGCCAGGAAACAAATAGCCCACGATCATCTAAAGTGTGGGAGTTTTTAAGACGGAGACCAAACAACATGTTTCTCTGTAAACTCTGCAAATCCAAAATGATCACAGCAGCACAACCGAGATGCACGAGCTCTTGAAACTGGAGCATCCAGGGGAGATCTCTCAAGATAGCATCTGGAGCGAGACAGAACCGCAAGTTTAATATACTACGATTATCAACACGTGGAATGGAATAGCAATAGACTGGAATAGCAGGGATCATCTTAACGATATAATGATGCCGCCTCTGTGTGTTGGTGCGCACTTCTGTGTTTAATTCAATTTATTGCGACTCAACTTGGATTATTTTTATGATTTACGAGCTGCTTAACATCAGGGACACAACACCATCTGTTGTATGTCCCAACTTTCTGACCGGCTTTCAGCTGTTACGTGCGGACCGCGACCCGATACTCTCACGCAAGGCAAAAGGTGGAGGGATTTGTTTCTATATGATCCATGGCTGGTGCAACGACGTAAAATTGATTTTACAATCCTGTTCTCCTGACTGGGAAAACTTTTTTGTCACCTGCAGACCGTTTTACTCTCCCCGTGAATCCACCTCTTTTATCCTGGCCGGAGTTTACATCCAACCGCAAGCTGACCGGCGCGAGGCTCAACGACAACTCGCCGAGCAGATACTGGGAGTGGAGAGGGGGAGAGAGAACACGTATTCCCCTGTTATTTCCCTTGGGGACTTTAATAAGGGGAACTTATCTCACAAACTCGCCGAATACAAACAGTTAGTCATTTGCCCGACTAGGGATGACAATACTGTGGACCACTGCAACAGAACCATCAGCAAGGCGTATCATGCACAATGATGAACAACAATTTGCAGCCAACAACTCCTCGTCAGTCTGTAAAGGCCTTCGAGTGATCACCGGCTGCTAAACTACCGGAAGACCTTAAACTTGCCAACGACCTGAATGACTTTTACTGCAGATTCGACAGACGATGGCCCAGTTCTAACCCTATCCCACACTCCCAACCCCCCTCAATAGCTATCACTCTTCTTCCCAGCCTGGACAAAGACACTTCTCCGAGCCCAGCCCAAACTGCCCCCCTCACCATGTACGACTCCCCAGTTACCTGCATGAGTGTGCCTGTGCATGTGTTTGGGACTAACAAATGCATCTTAATCTCAACACCCTGAACAAGAGACTACAAGGCAAAGAGCAGCTGGTAAACCAGATGTATGCGCACAAGAAAGCATTCCGTGTGAAGCTCTGTCTCTCCGAGTCACAACTGCGCAACTTACTGAAATGTAGCGCACTAACACCCCACGCTGACCGACATCAAATGCGATCCAAATGCCAAGCTCTCTGCTAAAATGGGAGAATATGTGTCGGTGATCACATCTCTCATGACAGAATTCAGTAAGCGCTTCCAAGATTTTTCTGTCATTGAGAAGGTAATCACACTGTTAGCGGCTCCGTTTTCAATGGATGCAGAAGAAGTGGAGGAGAGTCTGCAATTAGAACTGATCGAAATTCAGTTTGAAGATTCTCTGAAGAATCAGCATCTCTCCCTACCCGTCTTCTAACGGAGCTTGGAAAAGGCCAAGTTTCCTCTGATGAGACGCCACGCCAAACGAATGAGTATGTTCGACTCAACATTCATCTGTGAGCAGACATTCTCTATGTTAACGCTGAACAAAAGCAGACTGAGAAGCAGAATGACCGGCAGCCATCTCCGTGACGTCCTTCGCATTTCAACCACCAAACTTATTCCTGAGCTGCCAGCTATCATTCGGACCAAAGCGCACCACATTTAAAAGTCTTAGTTTCCTGCGTTGTTGCGTTAATTTGTATTGTTTTTTGTCTGGAATTCTCCCTCTGTTATTGTTTAATTTAATTGGACGGTGGACAGACACAATCTCTATGGGGTTGTGGTTGTGTGACTGATCCAGAGGGAGCTCAGAGAAGTGTGTAGCACTGCAGCTCTGCTTCCTGGTCCCAACTATGGGTTGTCATGTAATAGACTGAGTAATATTCCTAGATTAGAGAGCTGCTCCATCCCAAGTGGGATGAACGCCGTCTCTCCTAACAAGACCAGGTTTCCTTCAAAGGTTTCCCAATTATCTACAAAGCCCAGAACCGTTTACAGGACAGCACCTGGACAGCCAGCGGGTAGAAGACAACATGCGGCTCAACATGTCCTCACCTGTCGTGTTAGGGAGAGGACCAGAGGAAATGTGTAAACTTATAAACCAGTTTTACTATTTAGTTCAGGAAAAGTGTTGCTTTGACCTACATGGATGTATTCATCTATGTGTCACAGCAAAAATACACCAGTATCATAATTATTCACACAATCTGTGTGTGTGTTTTCCGGATGAGACGAAGCCGTCTGGAGAACTTTAGACACACAAGGAGCCAAAATGCACGAACAGCCGAAGCTGAGCTGAACAGCTCCTGATCCTCTGATCTACACATTCCATCAACTTCACTAAACAGACATCGTGTTGAACGTATCGTTCCCTTTAAGCCAACTCTTTACTGTTTGTTGGATCAACTCGTGTTAGCAGAGCTGAAGCTAGCTAGCGTTAGCAGAGCTGAAGCTAGCTAGCGTTAGCAGAGCTGAAGCTAGCTAGCGTTAGCAGAGCTGAAGTTAGCTAGCGTTAGCAGAGCTGAAGCTAGCTAGCGTTAGCAGAGCTGAAGGTAGCTTGCGTTAGCAGAGCTGAAGCTAGCCTGCGAGCGGCTCCTCGAGGGACTCACCAACTCGGTGCAGCCGGAGTTCGGGCTTCATCACGGCCTCCAGCAGACTCCTCTCGCGGCAGATCTCCCGCTCGGACCGCGCCATTCTGTCTTCGAACACCGCCAGGATCTCCTCCCCTGCAGCCGTTAGCCGCTCGGTTAGCATCGCTCTCAGCGCCGGGACTCGAGCCGTTTCTCCTCCTTTCTCCAGCTGCAGCAGAAAGTCTTCGGCGGCGGCGCTGATCCGCTCATGTACCGACACCCGCAGCACCTGCTCGTCGGACATCTTCCTCCTCTTTGCGCACTTTGAGTCTCGGAGCGGACAAAGTGATCCAGCGGCAGGAAACAGAGACACCGAGCTCAGAGCCAACAGTGACCCCCTGCTGGACTGGAGGACGAAGAGGAAACTAAAGTCCTGATACTGTACAGTAGAAAATATGGAAGACGAGACATGACTAAAATATAAATATATAAATACTTAAATTCATAAATAAATAAGGAATAAATCCTTGCAAGCGTTGGAAGAGGATTGTTATAAAATTTAGTCCAGAGGTTGAATAAGACTCTTTTACTTAATATGGCTTCAACATATAAAGCCTCATTAATTAAATTAAGTTTATTAGTAAAAGGTTCCTTCATTAACAACGTGAATAAGTACCAATTAAAAATGAAAGTTTTTCTCAAATCATATTTTTTAACATCCCCGAAGCAAAATGTTAATATGATAAATTATATATCTTTATGTGCTGCCTGTGAACTCGACTGAATATTGAGCTCCTGATGTTTGGAAGCAGAGCTTGGTGACATTTTCAAGGAAACTTTACCAATGACAAAAAGTCGGGGACAAACCAAAACCTACGATGAGCCTAAAAAACGTAATTTAACCAGAAGGTCGCTCAGAGGTCACTTTATTTTTCCTGGATCCAACCCATTTATCCTATCCGACCCATAACCCTATTCTAAAGTCTATTCAAAAACATCCTGGTGAGTTTCTCATTCCTGCAGATGATCAGTGGTTTCACCTCCATGTCCAACTCCGGTGACTGTTCATCGGCGGTTGATCGGCGCCGTGGAAGGCTGCTGTGTCTCTCGCTCTCCCACAGCTCTGCTCTTTTTTATATTTCGTTCTATCTTGTGGTTACACATCAGCTGCCCGACGCGGGGCGCGAACACGCTCGACCATGTTTACAATCCCTTCCGGGGTGCGTATAAGGCCCTCCCCCGCCCCCCATTTGGCAAATCAGATCACGTTTCTGTTCTGCTGCTGCCTTCCTATAGGCAGAAACTCAAAGAGAAAAGAGGTTGCTGTGCAGTTAGCAGTTCGTCCTGCCGGTTGTGTGAAGTCTTCTGGGATTGTGTGGTCTCTGCCTTAGCAGTTCTGTTGAGCTGTTGGATGCGAAGAGAAGATGTAGCCGGAGCAGCCAGGCTTTCTCCTCGGCGGTGCAGGAGAAAAGGCTGGCCGCCTGCCTCCTTGGAAGGTTGGTGGAAGAGGGAGAGAAGAGAAACAATTTGGGGAGATCTGGCCTTATATTGGACTGGTGACCTCACAGGTCACGGGGCCAGAGTGACCAATAGGAGGTGAGCCTTGAGGCTTTCCCCACCTCTGTGTGAAGATGTCTGGAACAAGACATGCGGCATCTGGGAGACTGAGTTTCTTGGTTCCTACTAGTTCTCCTGAACAAAGGGACCATGCTTGTTGTCAGGCTTTGACTACCATGTAGGCCGGAGAGGAGGCCTGTGGTTCCACAAAAACCATGTCCCAACATTGCGTTTCTCATATTTTTTACAGTGACTTCATCACGGCCGTTCTCCGTCTCCATGCTGGTCATATTTAAATCTCATTAAATTACACCAACATGTACAAAATATAAACTGAAAAAATATATATTTTCAATTAGTTTTGAGCAGACTTCATGATATAATCTACATATTCCAAAATGAGTGAAGAGCACAAACTTATTTAATATCACCCCTTCTCCATAAGGTCATTAATTAACAATTATCTTACTTAACAAGCTTCCTATAAATCTATGAATATACTGTTTACTTGTACAAAAAATATGTCATAATAAATACAATTTAAAAAATAAAAAGTTGGCTATAAATGTGTATTTATACATGTTTATTTGTACATATATACAAACTCATACACCTACCACAGAATCAATCAGTCAGATTCCAAAGTAGTAGACAAATGTTGGTGTGCTTATTTGGAATTGGAAGAAACACAAAATTACTATTAATCACCCCTCGGTCTGGGGCTCCACGCAAGATCTCGCCCTCGTGGGGTATCGATGATCATGAGAAAGGTGAGGGGATCAGCCCAGAGCTACACAGGAGGAACTTGTTAATGATCTCAAGACAGCTGGGACGTCAGTCACCAAGAAAACCATCGTTAACACACTACGCCGTAATGGATTCAAATCCTGTAGCACCAGTAAGGTCCCCCTGCTCAAGAAGACACATGTACAGGCCGTCTGAAGGTTGCCACTGAACACCTGAATGATTCAGAGAAAGCTTGGGAGAAGGTGATGTGGTCAGATGAGACCAGAATCGAGCTCTTTGGTATCAACTGGACTCGCCCTGTTTGGAGAAAAGGCTTTGGGCGTGTTTCTCTGCTAAGGGGACAGGACGACTTCACCGCATCGAGAGGAGGATGGACCGGGCCTTGTACCGTGAAATCTTGGGCGACAACCTTCTTCCCTCAGCCAGGACATTGAAAATGGTCGTGGATGTGTCTTCCAGCACGACAATGACCCGAAACATACGGCCAAGGCAAGAAAGGAGTGGCTCAAGAAGAAGGACATTAAGGTCATGGAGTGGCCTCGCCAGTCTCCGGACCTTATTTCCATAGAAAAACTGTGGCTCAAATACTTATATTTCACACAATCAAATGCAAATCAGTTTATAACTTTTATATGATGTGAGTTATATGATCTGGATATTTTTTCTTGATATTCTGTGTCTCAATGTTACAATAAACCTACCATTACAATTAACGACTGTTCATTTATTAGTCAGTGGTCAAATTTAAAAAAAAACAAGAGAGATCAAATACTTATTTCCTTCACTGTATAGGTGTTTATTATATGAGGCATAAATCAGTATAAACCAGAAATATCAACACAAATATTTCATGTTATTCAATGAGCTGTATTTTCTAGGAACGTAACTTTTTAAACTCTGGTAAAAACAGGTGGAGGGATTCTTAATTCTCTTTTTACAACAGTGAAATAGGAATATGGATAATATCAATAGCTGCTGATAGATCTATATAAATATTTTGTTGTGAATCCTCATCTCTCTTTAAATTGTACCTACAGTTAAATCTTTTTCCACACAGAGAGTAAGTAAAATAATGATCTGCTGTATGACTATCGTATACATAGATTGCCCATTAGTTTAAATCTTTTCAAACCCTAAGAGCAATTTAATAGTTTCTCTCCTGTATGACTTCTCTTATGTTTATTCGGCTGTTAATTTAGAGTGGATTTTTTACAAGACACGCAGGACATTATGAAAAATACACAAGTAAATATGGCTATGTAAAATATATGGCATAAATCAAATACATAGAATTTTTTCTAGGGACAAAGAAATTCTCTGCTTTATTAATAATATGAAGTTACATCAGCCATTCGTCTAGCTCTTTTATCAATCAATGGTTTCTCTTCTTTATGCTCCCTCATGTGTATAGTTCGATACCTAGGTGCAAATCTTTTTCCACACTCGTGGCAACTAAACACTTTGTCTGCTGTATGAATCCTCATATGTACAGTTAGATGGTTCTTTTGTCCAAATATTTTTCCACACTCGGAGCAACTAAACAGTTTCTCTTTTGTATGAGTCTTCATATGTAAAGTTAGACTAGCATTTAGTTTAAATGTTTTACCACACTCGGAGCATCTAAACAGTTTCTCTACTGTATGAGCCTTCATATGTAAAGTTAGACTAGCATTTTGTTTAAATGTTTTACCACACTCGGAGCATCTAAACAGTTTCTCTCCTGTATGAGTCTTCATATGTAAAGTTAGACTAGCATTTTGTTTAAATGTTTGACCACACTCGAAGCATCTAAACAGTTTCTCTCCTGTATGAGTCTTCATATGTAAAGTTAGACTAGCATTTTGTTTAAATTTTTGACCACACTCGGAGCAGCTAAACGGTCTCATTCCTCTATGAATCCTCATGTGTGAAGTTAGACCACACTTATGATGAAATCTTCTACCACACTCAGAACAACTAAATGATTTCTCGCCTCTATTCATCTTCATGTGTATAGTTAGATCGCACTTTTGTCTGAATCTTTTACCACACTCAGAACAACCAAATGATTTCATATCACTTAGAGGTTGTTTGTTATTTTTTGAATTTAAACCAGACTGAGGTTCCCTGGTCTGCATCCAATCATCTTCTCTGTCTTCAGTCCCAGAAGAGTCTTCAGTCTTGTCCTCAGTACCTTGTTGTAAACGTCCATCAGGACCTGAGTTCCTGGCTGGTTCTTGTTCTCCACAGTCCGCTCTGTTCTCCTCAGTCTGACTCTGATGAAGCTTTGACAACTCAGGTTTCTCTTCATCTTCTTCACTCTTTATAGTGACAGCAGTCCATGTGAACTTGATATCAGCCTGCTCAAGTTGTTGAAGCTGCTCTCCCTGCTGATTGGTCCACAGTTCCTCCTGTTGCTCTTTAATGTGGGGGGGCTCTGGGTCCTCCTGGTCCACAAGGGGGCTCCACTGCTGCTGCTCAGGGAGAACCTCTTCTTTATTCACCATCAGCTGCTGTACATCTGCAGGACAAAAAAAACACGTTTATAAAAACTTGTGTTGTTTAATGTTTAATATTATTTTTGAAGGATCACACTCAGGAAGCAGAGATGTTGAGGTAGGTCATAGTTACCAGTAAAAAAAAATGTTTTGAGGTCAAATAAACAAATTATGACACTAGCAGATCTGAGCAGGGCGAGTGGAGGTTAGTGGGTTAAGCTTTTTTCACCTCTTTAGCTCTTATCACCACAAACTCTCTTCTCATCTCTGTCTGGTCTTCTAGTGATGACGTCATTAGGAGGAAGGAAGATGGCTGCGTGGAGTTAAAGCTTTTATTCATCAAAAGAGCAAACTGTAGCCAGGAAACAAATAGCCCACGATCATCTAAAGTGTGGGAGTTTTTAAGACGGAGACCAAACAACATGTTCCTCTGTAAACTCTGCAAATCCAAAATGATCACAGCAGCACAATCGTGATGCACGAGCTCTTGAAACTGGAGCATCCAGGGGAGATCTCTCAAGATAGCATCTGGAGCGAGACAGAACCGCAAGTTTACTTTTTGTCTTGAAACAAGTGTAATATACTACGATTATCAACACGTGGAATGGAGCATGATCCTCTCACGCAAGGCAAAAGATGGAGGGATTTGTTTCTATATAAACCATGGCTGGTGCAGCGACGTAAAATAGATTTTACAATCCTGTTCTCCTGACTGGGAAAACTTCGCAAGTCAGCATGCAAGGAGAGACAACGGGGGTGATACAGGAAGTCACTCACGAGCGCAGCAAATACCCCAACCACTACGGTAAGCCCAAAGGGGGAAATAAAGGGCAATGTGGACTGTGTGGGAAAGCGTGGCACAGTAAAGATGAAAATTGCCCGGCCAGAAAATCTTCATGCAATACATGCAACAAAGTTGGACATTGGAGTAGAGTGTGTAGGAGCAGGCAGGCAGTGAGTGAGGTTACAGAGCAAACGGAGCAGCAGCAGTCATACTTTCTTGGAGCTGTGAGTAAAGCTGGCGGGTCGCCATAGCAATGGGCTGTCCAGTTACTGGGTCTACACCAGTTGACTTCAAAATCGACACAGGGGCCGATGTTAACGTCATCTGCGAGGAGACCTACCACTCACTCATCCCCAAAAGACCACTGGAGCCTGCAGATTTACCACTGGACAGCCCAGGTGGCGAGCTGCAGTGCATAGGACAGTTCCAGAGCACTGTGAACTACAAAGGAAAGACTAACCCACTCACAGCATATAGGCCGAAACATGCTTGTGCAACTGCGTCTGCGGCTTTTGACGCCGCTGTGGCGCAGGACTCGTTGTCATTCATGCTTCCCCAACTGTTGCGCATGTTCACCGCCAGAACACTAGGCGGAGTAACGCGTTTTGTCGAAGACGACTTCTTTCTTCTTCGTCGACTGTTTATTTACATAGCCACCGCGGCTCCTCAGAGCCCTTTTCTGGTGGACAAAACCGCCAGTCAGTGACGGGTTATACAAGCGGTCATACTTTCAGATCTCTTCTACCAACCGCTCTTCTATTAGGTCCATATTCATTCTTCTAAATCTTCCGTGATTTCCGCGTATTATGGGGCATGAAACCGGAAGCTAGATTCCGGACGGGAGGTAGTAAGCACCGCGCTTGCGCATATATTGTGGGTTATACGGTAGTTGCCGACGCCTGTGAGTGACGTATATGAGTGACGCATGTTGTGAGACACGGTCATGCAATAAAGCGAACTTAGCAACTAAGAAGCCTCCTTAGCATTGCTTTACAGTCCCAACTATGGGTTGTCATGTAATAGACTGAGTAATATTCCTTGATAAGAGAGCTGCTCCATCCCAAGTGGGATGAACGTGTCTCTCCTAACAAGACCAGGTTTCCTTCAAAGGTTTCCCAATTATCTACACAGCGCAGAACCGTTTACAGGACAGCACGTGGACAGCCAGCGGGTAGAAGACAACATGCGGCTCAACATGTCCTCACCTGTCGTGTTAGGGAGAGGACCAGAGGAAATGTGTAAACTTATAAACCAGTTTTAGTATTTAGTTCAGGAAAAGTGTTGCTTTGACCTACATGGATGTATTCATCTATGTGTCAGAGCAAAAATACACCAGTATCATAATTATTCACACAATCTGTGTGTGTTTTTTCCGGATGAGACGAAGCCGTCTGGAGAACTTTAGACACACAAGGAGCCAAAATGCACGAACAGCCGAAGCTGAGCTGAACAGCTCCTGATCCTCTGATCTACACATTCTATCAACTTCACTAAACAGACATCGTGTTGAACGTATCGTTCCCTTTAAGCCAACTCTTTACTGTTTGTTGGATCAACTCGTGTTAGCAGAGCTGAAGAGCTAGCTAGCTAGCGTTAGCAGAGCTGAAGTTAGCTAGCGTTAGCAGAGCTGAAGTTAGCCTGTGAGCGGCTCCTCGAGGGACTCACCAACTCGGTGCAGCCGGAGTTCGGGCTTCATCACGGCCTCCAGCAGACTCCTCTCGCGGCAGATCTCCCGCTCGGACCGCGCCATTCTGTCTTCGAACACCGCCAGGATCTCCTCCCCTGCAGCCGTTAGCCGCTCGGTTAGCATCGCTCTCAGCGCCGGGACTCGAGCCGTTTCTCCTCCTTTCTCCAGCTGCAGCAGAAAGTCTTCGGCGGCGGCGCTGATCCGCTCATGTACCGACACCCGCAGCACCTGCTCGTCGGACATCTTCCTCCTCTTTGCGCACTTTGAGTCTCGGAGCGGACAAAGTGATCCAGCTGCAGGAAACAGAGACACCGAGCTCAGAGCCAACAGTGACGCCTGCTGGACTGGAGGACGAAGAGGAAACTAAAGTCCTGATACTGTACAGTAGAAAATATGGAAGACGATACATGATATATAAATAAATAAATAATTAAATAAGGAATAAATGCAGAAATAAATGTTTAAAATTTATTTTTCATATATTTTTTTGTGTTTCTGTGTCCATGTGCTAATGAGACATGGACACATGTTGTTGTGTTTGAGTCGTTCTGGTACCCCTCTGAGAAAATTTGTATCCTATATCTTAATCAGATTATGTCCCACTTTCTTCAATTTCCTGTATAAAACATTGAATATAAAATGGATAAATCAGGAGCTGTTTTGTATTTTTGTCAAAGTTAACAGTAGGTTTTTATAGTAACAGGAGTGTGACTCACACCTGGTGATTTGTCTCAGCGACTGAAGGGGCAGTTAAAATGGAGTCTGCGCACGTTGGTTGTGTTTGCGCATTGCGACAAGCACAAACGCTTCACTTCCTGTGTCCGTCAGGCGATGTCAATCCTTGCCTGCTAATTGCTAATTACGGTCCACGCTATCAATTGCACATCACACTGAAAATTTCATATAAATAGAATGATAGTTGTAAAACAAAGCTTACTTCCTGTTGCCAGTAGGTGGTGCCATCATTTTGATTACATACAGACGAAAAGATCTGTTCAAGTACGGGCTCTGATGTGATCAAATCACTGTGTGATCAAATCAAATATACCGAGGTAGTTTATATCTCCATATTGTTGAAATGACAATATCAATATGAAGTTGATCTAATGAAAACCCTTGGACAAATTCGTCAGAGTTCCAATTTTCCTTTTTGTTTTTCTGGTCATGATACACCTGGGCTACGATTTGTGTGAAGATCGGTGAAAGCTAACTGAGGGGCTTTTCCTTAGATGGCGCTGTTGAGCCATTGTTCCACGTCCATTTCAAATGACTACAGAATACTATTACTTTTTTGGGTTTTGAAGTTCCTGCAAACTTTGGTAACAATTTGAGCATGTCTAGGCCCCGAAATGCCCCAAAAGGAAAATACAAATCCTTCGAAATACAATAGGGCCTCCCACCGATGGTGCTAGGGCCCTAATTAAGTGACCAAATAAGGGAACATTGTCTCTACACCTTGTTAACAACATTTCGTTGTACTTTATTTTTAACCTGGAGCTGTTTGAGTGAGAAACATCAGTTCATATAGTTATAATACAATTACTATACTATATATTATTATGGCAGTAATACAGTAATAGTGTGTTTTTAACCTGGAGTCGAGAAAAAGTGCAAACAATATGCAGGATTGTCTGTAAGATGCACAATAAAAATGAAATAATTCAGGCAGCTATCAGGCTCCTAAACCTCTTTGCACCAGGGGTCCTTCCGCGCCAGCGCTAATGCTTGCTAGCTTGTCGGTGGTTAGCAGCTACGTACGCAGTCGGTTGTGGTAGAATGAGCCCGACAGGAGTCAGGTCAGTTGACATTCCAACACCCACACAGACGCTGCACATCACCAGGGGACGTTTCTGAAGCTGAACCGCCGCAGTTTGACTCTTAACGCCTCGAAAACACCGGGGACACCTTTTGTTGTGTTTTCAAGCTAGTTAGCCAGCTAGCCTCCGGTACGCGTTGTTCTCTGGTCCGCGGAGGAAACAGTCGAGACAAACGTGGCGCGTTGTGTGCGTGCGTGTGTGTGTGTGTGTGCGCGTGCTGGAGATGAAATGAAGGGATCTAAACGCAGAGATGTCTGAGTCTCAATCAACGCGCTGAACCACGGAGGCCATGTGTTGGGGAAAGCTTCTTCTTTTAGAGCTAGCTCACATTGCTAACGAAGGTTGCCGCCCACCGCGACTGGAAATCACACTAAACTACCGGCAAATATCCTTTTAATTAACGGGTTTTATTCGTTTACACTCGCGACCGAGGTGACCCGTGGCTCCACTCGCCTGTGAACCCAGTTTCTCTGCTGGTAAACGGCGCATCGCTGTGGTTTTGAATGGGGCTCGGTTGTGAACACAGGTTAGCATTAGACACGCCTTTCAACTAGCGTCCAGCTCTGTGCGTTAAGAAAAAGAACTGCGTGTTCCTGCTGTTTGAGTGAGTTAGCAGTTAGCTGCTGCAGCTAGCTGTGGGCACAACGTCAGTGTTAACTATATATCTGTAGTCCGTGTGTTAGCATCGCGAGGAACAACGTGAGAGACAGCTGTTCCCCACACGCAACTTTCCGTCCTTCGGTCACTTCCGCACGTTGTTGGTGCAGATTCGAACTCATGTTGGTTCGACTCTTCAGTCAGAATTAGATGCAAAAACCACCTGCATGTGATTAGTTCGTTCTCCCACACGTCACAGGTTCACGCGACAGCAGGTAGTGACGTTAGCTGAGAGGCTAGTCTGCAGCACCCAGGCCCTGTACGAGGAAGTTACCCATGCAAACATTTGGTTAGATGGTTCCTGAAGTGTGGGAGACGATGAGTAGTCACAACTGTTATCCTGCAAGTCCAGAGAAACATGTCCTGGAAACACCTGCGTCTTTTAAAAGCCAAATGTCCAGTTAATGTTGACGTCTAATGCTTCTTGCCCCGGGACGAATCACTGCTAAAGGAACCAGGATCATTTAAAAACCACAACACAATCTAAGGCGGATGATTCGAGTTACATTTTGCTGCAGTGTAAAACATTGATAAGATGACATTTTCACAATTGTGTAATGTAAATAGAAGTACTCACAATTAAAAAGCTGGAACCCAGTTATCTAATTGATAAATTATTTCAGCTCAGAACTAAACTATTTGATCTCGTTTAAATCTGTAGAATGTGAGGAAGCGTGTGAATGTGGCTTCTTCCACTCTCTCTATTTAAAGTTAGAATAAACATTCTCATAGTATTCATATACTTGGATCATTATTTTCCTTAAAGCAGTAATACAGTCACAGAAAAGATGTTTGAACTGTAGCTGATGCAGTTAATTCCATAATAAATGGAGAAGTTGGTTTCATTATTTATCGTCATCAAACTTTTTCTCATCCTCTCACATGTTCGTGCCCAAACGCCATCGAGACTCTTTCTTTCACTTTGTGGATCAAAGCGTTAATAGTTGATAACCATGTTTATTTCAGCTGTGGTTTGAAGAGACTGTTAAAATGTTGTTTGACTTCTCTGTCCTCTGCTGTCTCCAGGGATGACTTGACGACCGCAGCCTCTGACTTCCTCGACCTGTCTCTGCACCACTGCAGCTCAGTCGGGTAGAACGACTCCTCCACATCGCACCATCTGCGTAGGGCTGACCCCCCCCCACGACACATCCTTCTAACAACCTGTGAGTGAACGGTGCTCGCGCCGCAGAAGATCCTCTGCCAACGTCCTTCAGCCAAGAGACACGATGTATTGTCTACAGTGGCTGCTCCCCGTGCTGCTCATCCCCAAACCGCTCAACCCAGCGCTGTGGTTCAACCACTCCATGTTCATGGGCTTCTACCTGCTCAGCTTCCTGCTGGAGAGGAAGCCCTGCACCATCTGCGCCTTGGTCTTCCTCGCTGCCCTTTTCCTCATCTGCTACAGCTGCTGGGGCAACTGCTTCCTGTACCACTGCCAGGACGCCGCGCTGCCGGACGCGGCCCACGACCCAGCCATAGTCGGAACCTAGGAGGGAATAGACGGGGAGAGATATCGGGGGAGGGGGGGTGAAGGGCGATGGGTGATGAGTCTTTGCTGGAGAATTACTGTAGAATGATACTGCCATGATATCAGAGGGGACGGACCCCACATTTGGGGGTCGGAGAGTGGTGAGGAGGAGGCGCTGAATGGAGGCTGGAGGGTTGTTCTGCTGAAAAAACTGAATACTGCCACAGAGGCACGGGTGGGGGGGCGGTTTGGTTTTTTTATGCTGTCAAGAAAAACTGACTTAAATCTGAGGTGGTCGGAGGAGAGGAGGGAGAAGCTACATCGGAGGAGACGTGGTGGACGAGAGACGGCAGAGGAGGACGCGTGTTGACTTGAGGAGAGAAGAATTTTATTTTCTGAATCTTTCATTCCAGCATTTGAATGAAAACCGATAATAATAAATATATATATAAATACACCACAGGTGTCACGGGGGGGGGGTGTCATTGTGGCCGCTGTGTTTCAGTTGTCTGGTTCCTCTCTACTTCAACCAGAGCTTCTCCAAAAGAAGGAGAAGGAATCTAACGGCCTCAGTCCACCTGCCCTCGAGGAACTCTCCAGACGGAGCTCAGGCAGTTTGAGTTTTCACTCTCAGTCCTCGCAGTTGTGTGCAAGCTTTCTGGAGCTGGTGGAGTCGGCCTGCCTCTCAGAGTCCAACCTTTCCCAACTCTCTCTCTGCACACGTAATGCTAGCCTTCACAAGGAGAGCACACGGAACACTGGACAATCAATAACTATGCTGTGAATAATTCCTCCTTTGCCGCATTGCCACGCACACACACACACGTACACACACACACACACGTACACACACAAAACTCCGACCGCGTAATAATGCTGAGGAACTGTCCCGTGGTTATTACCCAGCGTGCTCTGCTGCTGCTCCTCTCCGCTCGTCCTACTCCTCCCGCCTTCGAGGGAACGTCCCCGATCCGCCAGACTTACCATTTGATCTTTATTTGTTCTTTTTGCTGTTCTTCATCGCGCATGGGTTGACGTTATTTTTTTGTTTCGTGTATTAAGTTCACACAGATTTTAGTGAGTTTAAACAAAATGCCGAACGTTTCCAAAGGGTATAAAAATCTGTGTGTGTGTGTGTAGGGTGAATGAAAGGTTTGTGTGTTGTGTGATAGGTGTGTTGGGTTTTTCCGTGCGTGTGATCAAGTCATGCTGATGTGCGCAAAAAACAACAACTTGTTGACGCATGGAAACAAGCAGCAGGGGGCAGTATTTCCGGCAAAAATAAGCAATACAGAGCGCTCCGTTATCGACAAGTTTACTGGTGATCAGAGTGTGTGTGGGTGTGTTTGTGTGTGTGTCACTGCTCTGAGTGTTATGATGCCCTGTCGGACACAGGCTACAGTGTTTACACTGTGTACCTAATGGTGTGTGTGTGTGTGTGTGTGTAGCCTTGTGTAGCAGTGCACATCAAGCTCACTGCTACCTGATTGCTTTGGTTTTAATTTAAATAAAGTTTTTTCCTCTCAACATGTTTAAACTGTGATAATTTGAGTTTTTTATTTGGTTTCTTTAAATTATTGTTTAGTTGAGTTTGGTCTTAAATTATTTGAGTAAAATCCTGATTATTTTCTCTATTGATAGTTTTCATCAGGAAATAATTTGAAGTCAGACATAAAGCTTCAATTCTCACTTTTCAGAACCTGGAGCGTTAAAACTTTTTCTTTTTCTTAATTTGATAAATCTGTTTTTCAATAGTTAACACTCAGTTAATTATTTCATGTGATATTGTAAACAGTATTTGGTTTTAAATTAATGTCAGTGCTTCATAATTTGAGATTTTAGAAACTTCAACGATCAAATGAATGTAGCTAAGGAGTTGAGATGTCCTGAAATGTGGCTGGTTGTAGTAAATTGAAATAATTTCTACTTATTTACTCTGTACGGTGGAATTAATTTAAAAGTAACTAAAGAAATTCCCATAGGAAAACCATAATATTAAATATCTTTCAAAGCAGAACGTCTCATTAACAAGTAAATGATAGAATAAAATGATTTTAATTCACATTCTATGGTATTAGAAAGTATAAATGGGACATTAAATATATATTAGGACAGTCAATATGATACAAGACGAGGAGACGATATGAAACTGAGCTGGATGTGTTTCAGGTGATGATGCAACACAAGGACAAACAAACCTGCTCCACCACCGTCACTCAGATCCTGATAATTAATATCTTCATCCTGCTGCAGCCGCTCAGGAAGTCTCGTGTGTTTCCACGACGACAGAATAAATTTATCACAGACGCACATCTTTGTGCCAAAATACAGATTGTGCGTCATCATGGTCAAAATCGGAGTTTTTAAGATTCAAACCGAAAAGAACTACAAGAAGATATTCAGAAATGAGTCACTGTGTGTAACGAGTGTATTTTTACTTTTGGTATTTAAAGTACATTTGGCCGGTAATACTTTTGTATTTCTGCTCGTAGGAGCGGAATGTTTCTACACTGTAGTATTTGTACTTTTGCTTTCTACTTTTTATTCCTCTGTTCCACCAACACCCATCATTTCCTCATCTTATCTCCTCATCTCCTTATTTCCACTCCTCATCTCCTTATTTCAACTCCTCATCTCCTTATTTCAACTCCTTATCTCAATCCTACAAAAAAATAACATATACCGATTAAGAATTAGCAGAATCTGCAGCATGTGCTCCTGCAGGATGAAGACAACTCAACTGAACTGCTGAACATTTAGATCCGGCTTCATTTCCACAAAATAAATAATAATTTAAGTGTATTGATGTTTATGAAGTAGCATTTCTTTTGCACTCAAACAGGAAAAAAAACCTCCTGTAACGTGAAGCCGACTCCACGACTTCCTCCAGATAGACAACTCAACCATTGTCTTTCCATGACACTTTATGACCCGACAAACAGTCTGTGAATATCTCAGGTCCCGGGTCAGTTTGACCTCAGTCTGATGTGTGGTGAGACAAAGCATCCGGAGGTCAGGGCCCCTCCCAAACATCTGGTTCCCTGAGCAGCCAGCAGAGGGCAGCACCCGCCTCTGTGTCTCAGCTGAGCTTCAACATCAACATGGGGAAACTGAAGATAGTTTTATTTTTTCTGGAGAAACACAGTTCATGAGGTTTAAATATTAATAAGTGACAATAGTCGTGTCCTTATTTTTAGCTCTGAACCATAGCTGGTAGCAAACTTGTTTATTGGGACTAAACTTATGCCTGAAAAAGGAGATTAAGACAAAATCGTTTGTCCTTTGTGTAAATGTCCTCTGTGTTTGTGTCTCAATCAAACTCCACTCGTTCCGCAGCTCTTCACCTGCAGCAGCTGCAGCCAGATAACCACAGATTGGTTTGTACATTATTTCCCTCAAACACACTTTTGAGACACAATGTGAAAATAAAACGTTTTCTTCATTTTCCAGTGAAACAACCATAGAGATTTACAATCGAGTATTAGCACGACTCAAAGGGAAAAAAATCAGAGCTCTTCATAATAAAGTCGTAATATTATGCAGGATAAAGTTGTTATATTACAAAATACAATTTGAATAATACGTATATAGAGTTCTAATCTTCCAATATTACTATTGTAGAATCACAATAAAAGTGTTAGAATAAAGTTATAAGTCTTTATTTCTTTATTCGTGAAACCTCAGATTCTTTGACCCACATGGCTCTGACACTCAAAGAAATGGTCCCGACTCTGGATAAGAAGGAATCATTTTCTTATCTGGTTAAAAAACTTAAGTAGATTGTAACTAACACAACATTTTTTATTTTTGAACATCATTTTTCATATTTGACTGAAATCAAGTCCCAGTAAAAGCGACTTTTCTGTCGTCCCGTCCATCATCAGCTCTTCCTCTGCTCACATCCCCTTTATAATGAAGGTTTTTCAGAATAAGAGGCTTTGTCCTTCAGCGCAGACTCATAGACGTCTCGTCTCTCGTCCTGAAACTCAGGATCGTTGAGATTCTTCATGTTTCATCTTTTGTTTTTGTAAATAAAAACAGTTTTTCTATAGAATCGTGATCTCCGTCTCTTGGTTCTGAAAAGCCTCCTCCTGCATCTCCGTGTACAGCTGCTCCATCCTCTGGAAGGCCGAGAAGCCCTTCTTACCTGCAGACGAGGAAACAACTTTAACACCATGGAGTCGAGAATAGAAACG
>CM076717.1:26030621-26060621 GCA_038501795.1 Pseudopleuronectes americanus | reverse complement strand
TGTATATACACACATAAATACAGAAACATTTGCACATTTCTATGAACACAAACTGTGGACACCTGTCACTTGTGATCCTAGAAATAACTCTGACTGATTCAGTTTCTAAACATCGTGTCTCTTGCTCCATGGTCTCTAATTACAAAATAAAAGCAGGAGGAGGAACCTGAAGAAAAGGAGGAGAAGAGTGTGAGAACTTGTGTTTGCAGCTTTGTCTCTGAAGAGTCCAGTGAAGATCGAATGCTGCAGAGGAAGTGACACAAAACATCCCTCTGCAGTCTTTGGATTTCAGAACCAATCGTCTAAACTGTCCTCTGCTTTGTTTGCCTTAGTGAAGACATGCGCTCATGCAATAGAATACATATACATAAACATATATTTATATATATTAGCACTATTGTTATCTTTTCCATAACTACCTGCATGAATGGACTCCAGCGGACCAACCCTTTAATTTACTTTAGAATTAGAATACAGAACACTTTCAAACGACGTCTTCGTAGTACTTCGTAGTACTTCGTTGTACTTGTACCTTCCTTGGAGAGGCGGGAGATGTGCCCCCCCAGCTCCTGGACGCTCCAGCGCTGCAGATACACCGACAGCTGGAAGACGGTGACTCTGTCGGGGGTGCAGAGCGACCGGGGGCCGGGCACCGTGCGACAGGACGCCTGCACCTGCTGCAGGAGCTGAGAGAACACTGCACAGGAGGGGGACAGGGTTTCAGCCGTGTGCTGTCCACGAGCCGACGTCCACCAGAAGAAGAGCGCTTATCTACCTTTCTCTGATTGGCCGGGCTGCTTGGCCTTCACCTTGTGCGTGTAGCGTCTCTTCAGCGACCTGATGAAGCTGCTGGAGTCGCAGCAGAACAGAGAGCTGCTGTCGTTCACACAGTCCTCCCAGAACAACAACACATCCCTCGTTCTCTGGGCCGGAGGGAGGACTGGAGAGGGGTGAGGAGAGCAGGAGCAGGAGGAGGAGAATGAAAAGATCTCCTTCATTTACAGGTGAACATCACTGATACGTGGTGAGAAGACAGATGAGACAGATTCTCCACTGACCGTCCCGGGCAGAGATGTGGTCGTTCTTCTCCAGCAGCAGAGCGCTGACTCGGTCCAGGACGTCGGCCTGAAGAGACGTCTCCTCCAGAAGGTCCGTCCTCGACAGGCTGAAGTCAGTGGCTCTCGTCATCTGAGGAGTTGGAGCGAGAAGAACGAGATGATGATGAGTCTCAAAATGAAGTAACTGAGAATTTCTGTAAGTACAAACGTGTCTAAAGTTTTTTCTGTTTCATTCCAGATGAGATATGAACACGAATCCAAAAACCAGCCCTCTGATGACTCGTGAACTTCTTGTACCTGTAGCAGGATGAGGCAAATATCCAGGTGAGTCTCCAGAGCTTGGTCAAGACCCCAGTTCCCAGAAGTCAGTGGGGCAATAACCAGCTCTTCCTCAGAAGCTGATTGGCTGTGGTGGGAGAGGAGGCCGCGGCTCCTCAGCGTGCTCGGCTGGAAGGAACTGATGCTGCCGGACAGAAATAACCAGAAGTTATTTGAGGGTATTTCGGATGAATTCCTTCTCTCGTTCTGAAAACTCACCCGCTGTCTTTGAGCCTCAGGCTGCCCCGACAGGAAGTGTCATCATCTGCATTGAAGTCATGTGACAGGAAGTCAAAGCTGCCCAGGACTTCTTCGACGGCCAGCGTCTCCTCAGAGGACGAGCTCCTCAGCAGGGAGAGGTCGTTCTGACGGAGAACACGAGGACACGTTGGTAAAGAATCACGACAAGAAGCAGGTTTCTGTCTGAACGTGCCCAGGTACCTTCAGTATGGTGGCCAGGTGCAGGATCTGGTGGTCCAGCGCTCTCAGCTCTTTCTCCGACCGACTCTGGTTCTGTAACGTTTTCTCCAGCTCTGCGATCAGGGCCCCCAGCCTGAGGGCCTGGGCCCTGCGCTGGGGGCCGCTCGCACACGACCTCGAGGTCGGTGCTGCCGCTGGGGGCTGGACTGGGAGAGTGGGGGAGGCCGGGGAGGAGCAGGACTCAGAACCCGGGGTCACCTGGAAGAGAAATGAAGAAACAAGAGGGTCAGATGGAACCTGATGGGAGAAGATGACTCAACCTTCAGAGGAAAAGAAGAAGAGATTTATGGAGATGAGAAGTCAGAGAAGAAGAACCATTAACTCAGTGTTTATGTGATTGGATGATTCAGGAGTCTACCTGCTCACTGACGGGGTTCTGCCTCCGAGCTGCACTGGGAGCCTCAGAACCTGCTCCGCCAGCCGGGTTCTGTCTGAGGATGTCAGGAGTACTGGACCTGAGGAAAAACACATGATCCATTGGTGCTGGTCTGCAGCAGACGATTTCCCATGTTCAGAGATTTAAACTTTATCACGTATTGATGTGCAAGTTCAAATTTAACATCAGGTAACAAACTCAACACATCACAATGAAGCCACAACAAAAGTTCTCGAGTCCGTCCTCACCGCTGCAGAGATCCTGTTTTACTCTGCACTGGTGTCGATGGCGTCTCCAGCCCTCCTCCCCATTCCTCCTCTTCCTCCTCCTCTTCCTCTTCCTCCCTCTCATCCATCCTCTTCCTCCCCTCCCTCTCCTCCGTTGAGTCCTCCAGGGATCCCTCCTCCTCCCCAAGGGAGAGCTGGGTCTGGCTTCCCCCCAGACTGGGGCCCTGACTGGGGCTGGAGGGGTAACTGTGAGCCCGCGACAGACTGCGGAGGAATCGATTTGTAAAACACAAATATGAACATAAATATTTGACCGATGTCCGTTTGAGTTCCAGTTTGCGGATCAGTGACATGTTTGCATGTTAACAACCTTCAGTGGGTCCACACACATGGGAAGGATTTCTCTTATCTCCCCAGACGATACTTAAAAAGCAAACATGTTTGTGTTTTTGTAGAAGTTCGGCTTCCTCCAGGGGAACCAGAGATTCATCTTAAATTTATTCATTGTGTTAACACTTTTCTGTAATTTGTCTTGGGAAAGACTTTTCCCTCCTCAAGGCTCAAATCCTTCAAATCAAACATTACGAGAAACCAAAACAGATTGTGTGGATAAAGGAGACGACTGCTTCAAAATATGAGACTGTATTTGATCTAAAGGGTCGATGGATAGATGGTTATAGAAAGATAGATATAGATATAGATATAGATATAGATATAGATATAGATATAGATAGATATAGATAGATATAGATGGATATAGATAGATGAACTTTATTGACCCCCAAACAGTAAAATTCCTTTTACAGCAGCAAAGTATCAGGCTCATAACACACAAATTTGTATCATAATTATTGTTTTAAAGACCAAAACCAACATCATTTCACTAACAGGTTTTGTGGCCCCTGTAAAACTAAGCTGCCTCGCTGTGATTGAGCTCCTTTGTCAAACAGAAGTATTAGAGCTGTGTATTGTGTGCATGTATAATGTTTCCCAGCTGATGATACGTACCTCGGGGTGTAGGTCGGGCTGTGGACGGGGTCGGACAGGTAGCTGAGCAGGGACACGTCTCCTCTGTGGTGACGCGTCTTGGACACGAGGGACGGGAGGGAACCTTCTCGATGCTGCAGCTCACGCACCATCGACTGCAGACATGTGAACGTAAAGGTCAAATATTAAGAGTCAGCGCGGACTCCAACTGTAACTGGAAAGAGAGAAATGATTTGATGAACTATGGCTGCATGTGGGTTCACATCCTGAACGTGTGTGTGTGTGTGTGTGTGTGTGTGTGTGTGTGTGTGTGTGTACTCACGATGAAGTACTTCTCGGTGAAGGACGGGGTACTCGGAGCCGTCCAGCTGTAAACAGAACTCTTCCTGCTGGACACCGACTGTCTGCTGACGGACAGAGGCCTCATCTTCTCCACGCTGTCGAAGGGACTGGAGAATCAAACACACACATCTGTACACATCTGTACATGTAGACACACAGTTCACACAAATACACACAACACCTGAGCTCTCCTACATGTTAAACATTGTTAAGGTCTTTATTTTATTTTTTTAAACCGGTTCGTAGACAACCTGACATTCATGCAACTTTTTAGTCTCTTTTCTTTTTGTCAAGTAATTTTTTTAACATTGTGGATATAAACCTTTATCCACAACATAAGTGTGTGTGTGTGTAGTGAAGTTGTAGCGTTTTATTAGTGCATTGTGTAGGGCAGGGTTGTGTGTGATTTGTGTACAATAACTGATTTTCCCAGAGATTGTGTCTGAATGTGAATCTAAAATAATCCAAAACATACATTTAGTTGTTAGTTGGTGAAGTGAGACACTTTAGAAAATAAATAAAATAAAGAAGACGTATTGAAATGATCGGGGGAAGAGAGAAGAAGAGAAACTTGTTGAAATATATCAACGAGGGGTCAGAGGTCAGGACAAAGATCCAGAGAAGACCTTCTCAGGTTTTAAACCACATTTTTTTTCCTGTCACATCTGTCACCATCTTTACTCCCCCCCATCATTTACTTCCTGTCCTCGCCACTTCCCAGTTCCCTCATCTCCACCACTGAGCTCTGAGCTTCACCTGCTCATCCTCGATCTTTAACGTTCATATCGTGACTCAGAGAAACGTTCACGTCCTTCTGAGTCGTCTGTGTTCGTGTGTGACGAGTGTGCGTCCTCACTTCCATGTGACCTCCAGCTGCAGTTTGATTGTTCCCAGTTCCGTGATGTCGACCAGCATCAGCTGCGGCCGCGCCACGAAGAAGTCTGCGCTCGCACACGTCACCATGCCGACCAGCAGCCAACCCAAACCCTTCGCCTCCGTCACCTGAGAGACAGGAGACACACACACACACACACACACAGACACACACACACACACACACACACAAAGAGAAATATTGTTTACACAACTACACAGATTTTGTGTTTCTAAAAGTAGTTTAAAACTGTTTTATTAAGTACACAAGTAATCATACCCACAACTCCCTCCATTAAAGTAAAGGTGGAATTCAAGTAGTAGGAATAACTCAAGTACAGGAACTCTGCAAGTATCAGTAAATGTACACACTACTACGAATGAGGTCTGTCAGAAGTACTTATTATTTAAATATGTGTGTGTGTGTGACCTTGATGTCGAAGTTGTGGTGTATGTGCGGGAGGAAGACCATCTCCTCTTCGTCCCAGGACTGCGTGTCGTCGGCCTCGATCCTCCCTCGGATCCTCCATCGCTGGCGGCCCAACCGCACCACCACCTGTACAAGTGACATCATCGACACATGACATCATCGACACGTGACATCATCGACACGTGACATCATCGACACAAGACAGCAGGTACGATTACACGAGCGGATCTCAAAATATTTTCATTTCTGTAAATCGGAACAAACCAAACCCCTCAAAGGGGAAATTACTTTAAATAATATTTGGGTTTTTGGTTTATTGGCCCCAAAAAAACAACAAATTAGTCTTAATCAAAAACCTTCATCTGAGGGGAAATGTTTGTTTTGATTTTAGTCGCGTTACAAAATCGTTAAAGTGAATAAGTGTGTTTTTGTTGGAATTCTCCGTCAAAGTGACAAAGTGTCTTTAAATAGAAGAACTGACCTCGTACTGGTCTCCAGGGCAAAGTCGAGCGAATCCGATCAGACCTGGGAGTGAAAACACATGTGGGATATTTGGAAAATGACATGTTACGGATTACTGCTGTGTGTGTGTGGGTCTGTGTGTGTGTGTGTGTGTGTGTGTGTGTACCTTTCATTTTGATGTGTAGCTCTCCCAGGAGGATTTCTAACTCTCCCTCCATCACTGACATGTCCTGCAGACAGAAGACATTTTGGAGACACTGAATAAATCTTCATGAATATTTATGTTCAAATGTTTTCACCTCCTCTTCGTCCTCACTGAGGTCAAAGGTCAGGATCGTCTACACCGCAGCTTTAAGGGAGTCTATCGTTTTTCTTTATATGACACAATCCAACGATTTGATTGTTTTGGGGATTTTGTATTTAGTAATGGATTACATTTAAAAGTAATCCAACCCAGCAGCTCGTGTCATCAGTTATTTAAACATTTCCCTCTTGATAAATAGTCTCAGTTTCTGAATGTGTGTGGATCAGGCCTCTGCTTCCTGTGTGGGCTGCGTGTGCCGGAGGTCACGGCTCTACCATAACCTTAAGTTTAATCTTAACCATCTTGACCTGAGAAATGAATGATGTGTGTTATGGGGACCTGCTGTTTGTCCTCATAAGGAAGACACATGTGACTGTGAAAAGATGAAGAAAGAAATATCTGGACCACACACACACACTCACACACACTCACACTCACACACAAACACACGCACACAGACACGCACACAGACACACACACACACACCTGCAGGCTGTGTCTGTGGTTGCGGCTCAGCTCCAGCAGACTGTCTCTGGACGCTCTGCTGGACGGGGACAGAGAGAAAGCTCTCTTCATGTTGACGGCTCCCTGACACAATCTCCACTGGATACAGTACGTCTCATACAGCTCCTCCACCTGCACCACCACACAGACACACACACACACATTTACATCAAACACAACAAACGTTACAAACTCAGATATTTTAAAGCTATTAAACATTCTCTCTATATATAAAAGACTACGGGAGTAATTCAGTGAAAAGTCTCGTCCTCACCTCAAACCTCAAAAAGACAAAAACCTGAAAAGCCGAGTTGTACCTTACTGATCTGAAATTCCAATCGACGTATGTGTCTCTCCAGCGCTCGGAGCTCCTGTGAACGCAAACAACACGATGTTTGATTTTATTATTGTGTAGATGTTGGTATATTTATGTTGTACATTTAAAATAAAAATGAAAAATAGGAAGCGCAGAGAGAGAAACAAAAATATTACCTTTTCCAGATCGTAGAAAAACGCCTGAAAAAAGAGAGAAGGGATCAATCATCATCCTCGAGAAAATCAAAGTGGTAAATCTTATAAGTTCACATGAGATTATTCTAGTCTAACGTTATTTGTGAAGTTTATGTTTTGACCTTCGACCTCCGACCACCAAACTCTCATCAGTTCCTCCCTGAATCCAAACACACGTGCTGAAGACATTTCCCTTCCCGTTTCTCTTAGATGTGTAAAACATAAAGACACATTGTGAACACTGGGATTCTCTCTCCTCTCACCAGTCTGGAGTTTCTCTTGGTCTCTCTCTGCTGTGACGACAGGAAGTCCATCTCCGCCTGGTGGCCCTCCAGATACTCCCTGCAGCCACGGCAACACGGGCAACACGTGAGATTCAGGTTTAAAGCAGAACTGCAGCATCAGTAACTCAGACATGTCACGAGAACATTGGACTAAATCCACTGGGAGAAGCTCCACTCAGAGGTGGTTTAGCTATCAAGTAAGAGTTTAACTTCTTCATCATCAACATCCTCAGCAGCTTTAGATCACAGAGTCACGGAGCTCCTTCCTGCCTGGTTCACCTACTTGAGTCCGTTGCGCAGCGCCTGGAAGACCCTGTCGACCTGGTCCGGCTGCAGAGACCAGATCCCTCCCCCCGCTCTGCTGGGACACGGGGGCGTCCGAGACTTCCCCCCCGACGCGGCCTTGGAGCGGAGAGAGTTTCGTGCAGAGGACGGACTGAGAGCAGAGGAACACAAACACAAACACAAACACAAACACAAACACAAACACAAACAGAGGATTATTCATATATTTGATATTTGCTTCTGTTTCTGTTGCTTTGTGTGTTTCTCACAAACAGGAAGCACATTCCTGCTCTCTCTCTTTTTAAACATGACATTTGGCTCTCTCTCTCTCTCTCTCTGTCTCTCTCTCTCTGTCTCTCTCTCTCTCTCTCTCTCTCTCTCTCTCTCTCTCTCTGTCTCTCTCTACTTTGTTCATTAACCAATAACATGTTCAAGTCTGCGGTGCGTTCACTGTCTGCCCGTCGTTCGAGGTCCTTCCACACGGCATCAGCTGGTTTAGTGTAAAATCACATTTCATGTTTTCTTTCATTTATTGTCTGACACAATGAAAAAAACTGAGTCTGTTTAATTTCCTTTAGATGGATCTTCTGCCTCCAGTCATTCATCTTGAAGGTTATTATGGGAATGAAGCTCCGATGGGAAATGAATCCTCAAACACTTGCAGCCTCACAAACATTAGTTGTTTTTTGTAACACAGCAGCGGTTGTGTTTCGGCGGCGAGAAGGTTTGCACGACTCGAAAAATACGATGTGACCAAGTGTCCTGTTCACGCTGCTGTGAGGAGATCATATGTTGAGATGTTCTGGAGAGGCTGCAGAGTGAGAACTGGTCTGAATCACTGGTTCAAGACCTTTTCTGGAACTTTCCCTGCAGCCCCCTAGTGTCTGAGAAGGAGGCCGCTGTGGATGAGCTGTGAACATCAACACTGATCTTTCCACAGCAGGATTTCTACATCATGTCCAGATGGGACGAACTCATCAAAGCGTTTCCCCGGCTCTCTACCATTGGCTCAGTGTGATTGCCTCGTGGGCTTCACCAGCGTCACTCACCGGCGCCGTGCGTTCAGAGAGCTGAACCCGGTGAAGGAGCGGCTCCTGTGCACCAGGCCTCCGTCCGAGGGCGAGTCGAATCGCAGCTTCACCGACATCCTGCAGAGACACAGAGAGATCGGTGGTTTTTCTCACCGTTCGTTAACAACCTGTGGTGGCGTCGACCTCTCGGGTCCATTTCACTTCCACGTGCAAACAATCACATCAACAAGACCACCCTCAAGTCCCAGAGCCTCCAGAGCAGAGGAGCAGAGGAGCAGCAGCTCTGGGACACATTAACCAGGAGGAGCATCTTCAAACATGTGCACGACAGTTCTTTATTTACAGTGGAAGTTCAGAGCAGATGGTGGAGCAGCAGTTTGATTCTGAAGGTCCAGGGTTAGAGGAGCTGAGCTGGATTCTATCTTCATCGTGTTCATGTTCATCGTTTAACATCTCAACCGGTGAAGAGAAACTGAAACACGCTCGCTGTAGGATCTTAGATGAATGATTTTGTGACATCTAACTATTCTTTTTAAGTTTGTGTCTGAGATGATGCACGTTTCTCTCTGACCTCTGACCTGCTGGTGAGGTCACAGTGACCTTTAACCTGCGTTCTGTTAGGATTCTGCTCCTGTGAACTTTTGAGAAACTTTTTGATCGTGTTTAGACTTTGAATATATTTGTATTTCTGGATTAGTGTTTAATTAATAATATTCTTTCTTGTGTTTCTGCCTCAGTTTAGTTTTCTTGTGACCCTTCATGTTCACTTCCTGCTCCACCTGTGTGTCTTGTTATTGGTCACTTTAGACCTTGCCCCTCCCCCAGATCACCTGTCCTCATGTGTTCCTGACTCCGTTCTGTGTTTAAATAATTCTTTGAGTTTCCCTTCGTCTTTGTCAGTTTAGTTCTGCTCCTGCTCGTTCCCCAGTTTTTCACATGTTGAGTTTGGATCTCCATACCTGCAAATGAAAACTGTAAGTTTGCTTATTAATGAACTTTTCTTTCCTCATCTGGCATCTACATCTAGGTCATCGTGTGATTCTAAATGTGACATAATATCAAATTATTGATAATATCAAATTATAAATTTTGGACAATTAACCTGTGAAAACATCGAAAGAAGTTTCAGTTGAAGTCTTAAATGTTTTTGTGGCTGAGTTTCTTCTGATTCACATAAAAAGCGATTTAACCGTGAAGAAAATTACCACAAAACATTTTCTTTCAGGAAGTTTAAGAGAAAATTAAAAAGTTAAAAGGGTCGAAGAGCGATGAGGAGCAGATGATATTCACAGTTAATAAATCCTGTAGTGTGCAGTTTTCTCACAAAGGTAAACTGCCCACACACACACACACACACACACACACAGAGTCTGGACGACATCTGCACAGAAACCTTCATGTGGTTCTTCTGAGCTCGATTGAAGCCTAAAACAAAAGCATCACTATTCTTCTGTCCATCAGCTGTTTTCCTTTAGATGAGTTCAGAACGAGTCTCTGTTAAAACCTGTGGATCTGAAAAAGCATCTCTCTGAACCAATGAGCCGAGTCTGTGAACATCCGTCAGCCTCCTTGTGTCCTTATCTGTGAGTTCTGCTCTTCTTCTGCAGATTTTCAGATTAAAAGCCCAGCTGCTGTGGATTCATTGTTTTGGCTACGAGCAGAACCGAGGCTGTCGGCTCTCAGCCCGGTGCCCAGCGCCTGACGAGGATCCGAACCAACGTGCTGCCAGTGGGAGAAGATCAGAAGAACCGGGTTTGGGCCGAGTCCTGACCCAGAATGTAAAATACACTGTGGTGCTGCAGCCAAAACCAACACTGTCGCCTAGCAACCACACATAACACAAGAGGGATGGAGAAACCAGGTCGGATGAACCAAAGTCAGCCAACTTACACACACACAAACACACACACACACACACACACACACACAGACACACACACACAGTTTTCTACTGTTTGTTTTGGACGAGGAGGCGGAGGCCTGTGTGGTGATGATGTTTCACTGACAGAAATGAACGTCCACCATGTTGGTCTCTGTTGATTAACGACATTAACTGTAGAAAGTAACTGAAAACTTTCTCACGTACCGAGAGTTTGTTTTTTGTTGCTTTATTTAAATTGAGTACGAAGGACAGAGAAACTTTAAAGTGTTTAAAGTTTGCACGGCTCAGTTTGTTAGATAATGAAACAACATCTTTACTCGTTTGCTTCATGTCATCGGATTAATTCTCTTTCTCTTTCATCTCAAAGTATCTTCCCCCAGTTTGCTGCAGAGTCCGGACTGAACCACATGCTTCCTCTGATCGTGCTTTAACGGGATCTTCTCTGATTTGGGGGGTGTGTCCGAGGTGTCGTTCAATCAGCAGCGTATAAGCTCCGCCTCATTCAACAGGACGTGACACGATTGAATGTTAAGTTCTCTACAGATGGACCCTCACGTAGTTCAGGAAACTGAATATAATTTAATGACAGACACTACTGTAAGAATACTTTCACCAGCGTCTCTGTACTGCGATATATTCATGAATTTATATATATATGTGTGTGTGTGTGTGAACTGTTATTAAATGTAAACCCGTGGCAGCTGCTGAACAAATGCTGACTGCGAAGTTTTGAGAAATGACAAACACGAGGGGGATCAGCTCGACGCTCACAGCTGAGTCCTGGCTGGAGGCCACGAGGAGCAGCTGTAACGAGGACACACGTCCACCGTCAAACAGGCGTCTGTCTCTGATCCGTCTCAACTTCTCATTCTTCAACACGTCGGTGGACACATCTACCTGTAAGAAGCTGCAGCTGCTCCAGTCGATCACATCATGGATTCGTCTCTGGGTTTATTTCAACTTTATTCCTGAGTGTGGTCTTTGAGAGCAAACATATTCATTGTGAAGCTTTCGCTCAGAACCTTGCGCTTGCACTCGAAGCTTGTGCTTCGATTTGCTCTGTGTCTTCTGTCTCAAACTGATACTTTGCTGCTTGGATACATTTTCCAGCTTCAGCTCTCTTGTGACAGACTAGTTATTATTATAATCTGAAAAAAGACATTGTTTGTGTGCACAGAAGCAGCGTGAGCGCAAGAGGAGCCGAAGCTTGAGTGCAAGAAACTAAATATCTGAGTGCAAGTGCACAATCTAAGCACAAGCAGAGAAAATCAAAGCACAAGCAGGGAACATTCGAGTGCAAGCACAGGAGTGAAAGCTTCACACAATGTGAATATACGAACAATACGTACTGCTCTCAAACTGAAATACCACAAAAATGAAAGAGGTAAGAAAGTCCGAGCAGCACAGAGACGTGCAGGTTGACAGATGTAATCGATGTAAGTAAATTCAATTAAGAGAAAGAAGCGTGAAAGTAATAAAAAAACAAACTCAGTAAATTAATTCAAGACACCAAAACTAATCTAAAAAAAAATCTGAGTAACATTCACAGGAAATGTCCCAGATCTCTATGTCCCACACTCTCTGCTCCTAAATGAGCTGGTTAAACAGCGTCTAGGACAACATACACACACACACACACAGACACACACACACACACACACACACACAGACACACACACACACACACACACAGAGAGGCCAGGACACAGATACCTTTGGTGTTTACACTGAGACTGAGGCCATAGGAAAAAGAGAAATGGATCAGAAACAGAGAAATAACATCTGAGAGCAGAAGGAAAGAGAAATCTGAGAACAAGGGAACATTTGAAACAAGATGTCAGTGGATCGGTTCGATCCTTTTAAGAACCAGGTTTCTCTTCCACAGTCGGGCGCCGGGTCATGACATCACACACGTCACTCTAAACGTCTCAGTGGTCAAGATGATCTCATTAAAGGAAGTGAAGGTAATTCCTGGATCCACCTTTCAATGAGGTTTACCCTGAGTCTCGTTCCACCCAGCCACAACATTCCTTGGAAATCGCAGTTTTTTGCGTAAACTAACAAACGCACAACAAATGCCTCCTGGTTTTTATCAGCGCAGGGTTTTCATCACCCTCGTGAGAAACAGAGCTGCAGCTTCTCAAGTTGTTATCAAGTATGAAACCAGCTTCAGTTCATCAGCTCATGATTCTGCTGTTTCCACTGAGAGCGTCGAACCCTCCGGCCGATTTCACTGATGATGAATTAGCTGCTGTTTGGCTGGAGGAGGCGTTGGGGTCGCTGAGTGCAGCTGCTGCAGCTTCGGGCTGGAACCCAACGTGGAGCCTGATTAAAAAAGACTCGAGAGAAAACACAGAGTGTGTTCGACTCAGGAGACGTGGAAGAAGATATCAAGAGAATAAGAGTAGACTGCAGATCGGAGCTAAATATAATAATGGACGAGGAATGTGATTCAAATAAGATGGAGGCACATTCCTGGGAGAGGGAGGGTGTGTGTGTGTGTGTGTGTGTGTGTGTGTGTGTGTGTGTTCAGTATTTTGAGAGGTGTCTGGAGAAAAGCTGGGGCTGAAATCTGGTCTTTAAAAATTAGCCTTGACCTGTAAGTGATTTACAGGGTCCCATGTGGCGTGGAGGTGTGTGTCTGTGTGTTTGTGTGTGTGTGTGTGTGTGTGTGTGTGTGTGTGTGCGCCACAGAGCCGTTAGCATGCAGCAGACCCTCACGAGAGGCCTGCACATCATCTGTCATCGCAAACACACACATGTACACACAGTTGTAAGCAGACACACACACACCGAACAATTAACTGTTTACACACACAGTTGAAGCCTTCATGTAAAACACAACAGCGGGAAAGGATTTCCTATCTCGCCTTCGGGGGAGGGGTGTGAGACAGTGTGTTTTAATGTGGTTTAAGACACATTAAGAAACACACTGTCTTGTATGCAAAAAAATACATTTAAAAAAACAACAATCGTGGGAAATCTTGAAAAGTCAGTGGTTCAGGGTCCTGGTCCCTTGAAGGAGCCTTCGTGGTGTGTGTGTGTGTGGTGTGTGTGTGTGTGTGTGTGTGTGTGTGTGTGTGTGTGTGTCATCCCTCTGTTGGAATAAACATGTCTTTTATCTTGTGTCTTATTTTCTCTCTGTTTCATTCCTCCATCTTTCTCCTCCACCCTCTCTGGCTCAGAGCTTCTGTGATCTCCGGGAGACGGCTTTAAATTACTTTAAATGTTCCTCTGGGACTTTGTCCAATTTCCAAGTAAATCTTTTATCGTACGAAGAGCAGCAAAACGAAACACGTCTGTCTCTCAACAGTGTCGTGCCAGTGGGGGGGGTTTTATCTATACATAAATTGTTGGATCAAAGAGATTCTTCAGCGAGACGAGACAAGTGAGAGAAATCTGTGCCAAGCAAGTTTTTAATTATCGTCTTTTAAATTAACACTAAATGTTTTTGTTTTTGTCTTTTTTCATATCATGGCTGAAAATCCGGTATGCAGAGCCGGGGAAACGTGATCTGCTCATCTGTGGAGGTCGCAGATGACTAATACCCCCCCCGGGTGAAGAACTATGTCGTTGTGGGTGGACACACACACACACAACACAAACATGTCGTTACAGATTGTGACTGCTTCGTGTGTGTGTGCAAACTGAGGAACTTCTCTTCTCCAGGAACGATGGACTGATGAAGGAGCTCAAGTAGACGGACGCTGACCCAGACGTCACTTTGTCGACACTAAGTGATTTAAAGTCGTTTTCTCATTTGATGAGAGGCAGAATGAGTTCTTCAGGGTTTCCTCGCCCATGAGACGAGGCCCAGCAGAAGGTGGTGAGGTGAGAGACAATCCTGGTTTTGAACCCAGAACTGGTGTCACACTGAGGCAGGCAACACCGGATTCTTGTCATGTTTTCTCATGTTGTGTAAAGCTGAGCGAGGTCATGGAGAGATGATTGGCTGGGAGGAGAAAGGATTTAGTTGAAGGTGGCGTTCCCTCCTTCACGTGGACATGAACGAGAGCTGAGAGACTTTGAGATCATCTGGCAGAAAGGAAAAGGTAAACCTGGGTCTCGTCTGCAAACCGCAACTCGAAAAACCACAAACCTTCCAGAACCTTGACCGAGTTTCTACGTGAACCTAAACCTGAAGATATATGGGACACAGGAAGTGAACCCCGATCCCAGGTCGCCAAAGGCATGTGCTTTGCATTATGGGTACGCCTCAATGGCAGGTTTGTGTGAGAGAAGGAGGGTTGGTTGTAATGTCTGCAGTAATGTCCCATGAGATATAAACCCACAACCACTGGGTCAAAGGTCGAGGACAAAAGAAACATGTCTGCAGGAATATTTCACATCTACCAGAGTCTGAACCTGTGACTTCACACACACACACACACACACACACACACACACATCTGAAAGCAGCTGATTTGTTACTGGTGATGATGAATCAGCTTCACAGTGATGAAACCTAACTGCTAAATCAGAGCCGTGTGTCCTGTTTGGAAAGAGACGTGAGAGGGAGGAGGTGAAATACGCAACTTTGTTCCATGTTGCACAAATCTAAAGTTGTATTGCTTCACTGTTTCACAGGTTAAACCAGATAAAAGAATAAAGTGTTTTGAAACTGGAGCACAGACAGGCTAGCTGTTTCCCTCTGTTTCCAGTGTTTTATGCTAAGCTAAGCTAGTTTGTCTCCAGAGGACGGAACCAATCTCAACACGTCACTAACAACAGCAACGTTTGTCATCTTTATTTATTGGACAAAAGGTTCCAGATCTTAAGTTACAACAAACACTTCAGCAAAAAGTGGAAATGTCTCCATCGCTCTGTTTGTCTCAATCTCTTCTCTCTTCGTCCTCTGGGGTCTGCTGTGTGCTGTGTTGTGTGTGTGTTGATATCCAGTGTTCTTGTGTGTTCAGGCCGAGTCCGAGCCAAAGATTAAAGACTCTAAAGTAACACAATCTCTTAAATCTATTGACATGAACTCGCACACAGCGTACATCTGTTTTCATGAGGAGACACAAACATCTGGGCTCCTCAAACACACACACACACACACACACACACACACACACACACACACACACACACACACACACACACACACACACACACACGTCCGTGGACATATTCATCTTCTACAAAAGATGAAAAACATCTGGCTCCTCCGACTCACTCGTACACATCCGTGATGAACATAATCCTGGTCTGATTATGTTCATCAATAAACAGCCGAGTGAGGAACTATGTGATCAGACGTCAGATCCAGAATGTGAGTGTTTATCAGAAGTCGTGGAGCATTTTGTTTTCGGTAAATCACAAGTGACTGTGGTGAGAAAAGACGTCTTCAAACAAACTGAGCCTCACAAGCAGAAGCAAAGAAAAGTCCCTTACTTTGTTTTTGTGTTCTGTTCGATGGAAACATCAAAAGCCGGAGTTTGGGTTCTGTGGATTCACTTCATCTTGTGACGCATCTGAATCAAAGAGAAGTGAAGGTTAGTGTCTGTTGATCAAATAAGAAGGAAAAGGAACAAACGGTAATAACTGAAATGATTTTATTATTTATCGGAGATAACACATGAAGCGGAATTCATCTGCACTTGTTTAGAAAAAGGAAATCCAGAGACAGCTCAACTTTAATAGTTTTGGGCTGTGATCTGCGTTAAACTAAACAAAAAGACAAACTGATTGAATAATGAATATATAATAACTGATTTAGTTCTGGCAACAACATTCATTACACGAAAGACGATGAAAGAAATGTTTTAATTCAAGTGAAAAGCTGCAGATGAATTATTCTTCGTGCACAGACCCAAAATCAAAAACACAAACAAAAAATCCAATTACATCATTTTACAGAGGAGCTGCCGCAGCTCAAGAGAATCACAACAACACAATCGTGTGGAAGGTTAATTGTTTTACAGAACAGCAATCGGGTTCTGCAGACTCAGCACATGTTGGTTTCACCTCGAGGGAACAGACAGAAGGAAACTGACAAATCGTTTAAAGACGGTTGAGGATTGAAACAACTTCTGTGTGAACTGTTCCCTTGTTGCTTTGTGACTGATTCATGGATTTAAAGATTGAGGCTCGATGAACAACTGAGGGAGTCGGTCAAACGTTTAATCAGCCGAGAGGAAATAAAGAAGTGATGTTGAATCTCCTCCTCTGTTGTTTCTATCAGACAGAGACAGACCCGTCCATCAAATCATTTCATCCTAGTTCCTCCGGTTCCCAGTGAGAGACATGAAGAGGAGGAAGAAGAGGAAGAGGAGGAGGAGGAGGAGGAGGAGGAGGAGGAGGAGGAGGAGGAGAGAGGAGGAGGAGGAGGAGGAGGAGGAGGAAGAGCCGCTCTGGGTTTGTAATCAGCCCCCCTCCCCATCTCTCCACGGTCTTCCCCTCGATTGGCCCTGCTGTCAACACCACTTCACCTGAGCCCCAAACAGACAGACACACACACACACACACACACACACACACACACACACACACACACACACACACACACACACACAGTGCATTGTGTGTTCGCATGTCTCTCCCACTATGTGCAGTTTGTGTTTGTTCCTGTTTAGTGTGTGTGTCTCTACGCGCTAAAGGAAATCGCTCATATACACAAATTTATTTACGTAAACTTTAAAATCATTTCCCTCCGTCAATGAGGAGCATTAGATTGAATTAGCCAATCACGAGTCAGTCTCAGCTGTCAATCATAAAGTTTCAGCCAGTTGTAAATCATCATTTAACTAATTCAAACCAAACTTATCAGAAACATGAACAAACATCAGTGTGAGGAGAACTAACATGGAGGAGGTGGGTTTAATGAGCTGTACTGCAGCCAGCCACCAGGGGGGTCGATTTCACAGAGCTGTCCTGTCATCCATCTTTATTTACTGTTATTATGAAAACATATCGTTAAACCTACAGATGCTTCTCCACTTTCCGCCTCACGTTGTGTTTCTGGAGGATCATTTTAAAAAAGAGAGCTGGAAGTGAACGTGACACTTTAGCATCAAACTGAAAAGCTCCTCTGAGACGAGGAGAGTTTCATCTGCTCGTGAGCTGAGGACATCTCGCTGTGGACCTGAGGAACCGATCGATTCTGCAGAACTCGGAGGAGAAGATGCTCGGAGCAGACGCAGAAACCCGAGGGTCGTATTCCAGATATCATCGGAAATGCTGATGTCGTTCTCTTCAGATGACTCCTACAAACCTCAGATTCACCAGCTGGAGGAGAAGGTGGAGGTCGAGACCAAGTGTCAACAGAACCTCCTCGGTGGAGCTAACGGTAAATCTAACAAACTAATGTGACCCCGTGCGCTCGGATACACCTGTTCGACCGATCCCAGGTCAGTCTCAGCTGTCAATCATGACCTTTCACCTCTTTCTTTTAGAGCAAACTCTTTTTTTGACGTTTGATTTTTTGTTTTGTTCTGTTCATGTCCCATCTGCTAACATGGAGGAGATCCAGGTGCGTTAGAAATGTATGAAGAATTGTGAAATCGCCACCTCCAGTGTATATGACATAAAATGAACAAAGAATAACAATCGGTCACTTCCTTTAACCCAGTGTCTGTATAATGTTGATTTAATTTCTGCATTTCTCTCCGACAGCCCCGACATGTCTTTGCATCAGTGCAGCAGGAACCTGAGATGTGAAAATGAGGAGATGCACAGCTCGACTTCACAGAGCTGCACCGGGTCACGACCCCCTGCGGCTCGGGGTTCGGAGAATCCGGCTCAGAACCTGCACGGCTGCCAGAACCGTGGAGGTGCCGAGGTGAAGCATCTCTCTCCAACGCTGTGATGCTCTCAGTTATTCTATATCACTGCTGCAGTTTCCAACTCGCTCTTCTCGTTAACGTTTGGGACGAGTAATATAAAGATTTACTCTCGTGTTTTCACTTTTCACAACTCACTCTGACAGAAGAGAGGGTGAGAGCGTGAAGCTTCCACGTGCACGTCACAGAGAAAGTGTTTTTCCTCTCACATGATTGACTTTAGTTGGCGAGATGTCGGCCATTGAAAAGGCCCCGTGGTGCGAGCTCAGCCGAGCTGGAACCTCAACCCGAGTGAGTGTGAAATGGAAATTCTTGTTCTGCCTCCTGAGGCCTCGGACGTTTCGCTCTGACAGGACGACGCTCGGGGGGGGGTGGGGGTGGGGGGGTGGGGGGGAGGATGCTCATTAAATCCACCGACAACACAATACCACACTTGTCACTCGTTTAACTCGACACAGATCGGTTTGTGATGTCGTGTCCCAGAGTGAAGCTGGTCCCCGGGTCGCCCACATCCTCAGCAGCTGGAGCAGAGATTTGGTCACTGACAGAATCGACTCCTATAAACAGACTTTAAATGTTTTTTATGGATAATTTGAATTCGTTTGGACTTTACTTTGAAAATATTTGTCTTCTGTATCTTAGGTCGGTCTACTTCCTGTCTTTGTCCTGTTTGCTGCTCCTGTGATTGTCGGCTCCGACCTGATGTTTTGTCTTTCCTTGTGCACCATCATGGTTAACTTCTTGAGTTTTGTCAGAGTTTGCTCAGTTGTCATATCAGCATGCACGAGGCAGGATGAGTATCCTTCATATGTGTACATATCAGGGCCAAATGTAAAGTAAGCTTATTCAAAGAGATGTTATCATCTGACATGAAGCCGTGAGGGGTGTGAAGTTGTGATATTAAAGAATCTAACAGTCAATAGAACAAACTCAGCTCAGCTCAGGCTGGTTGAGTTTAACGTGTCATGACACAGAAGATTATCTTCTATCAGACGTGAACAAGAGAAGCTGCAGAGCTCAAACATGGACCAGGACACATGTCGTGAGCTGATAAGGAAACATACACTACACTACACTACACTACACTACACTACACTACACTACACTACACTACACTACACACACACAGACACACACGCACAGAGGGACATGCAGTGTTGATGATGTTGGATCGTGGGGTGAATTCACTGGAGCACACGGGTTCATGAGAAGTCGTCAAACATGTTTTAAATACCCTCCCATGTATCTGAACAGCTGTAGATTGTGTGTGTCGTGTTCGAACACACGCTGCCGGACACGTCAGGGTTTGACCTTTGACCCCGGGAGGTGTCCAGGGCCGACAGAGGTCAAGTGTTTCAGCGTCGCAGCATCAGTGTGTTAATGTCACATCGGACTCGTGGGGCTTGTACGTCACTGAGGAGCCTGGATGAACCCGAGTGTGTGTGTGTGTGTGTGTGTGTGTGTGTGTGTGTGTGTGTGTGTGTGTGTGTGTGTGTGTTTGAGTAGCGGTTAAATAAATGTACTTTCTGTAAAAAACTTGTATTTTACTTCAGTATTTTCATTTCAGAGTTTGATGTATGACTTTTTACACTTTTCAGTTTCACATTTGAAATTGTTGCCTGTGATCAGCTTCTCTTCTCTTATCTTATCTCATCTGAAGTATATGAATTGAATGGAAATACTCAACATGCTGTACTCGAATAAATCGCACTACTGGAATACATATTTGCAAGATTAGTTGAAAACATAGATGTCAAAATTAAATTACTGAATAAACTAGGTCTGTCTGAGATGGATGAAAACTTTCTGTGTGTCTGGGATCATGAATAGAGAGCAGCTTATGTTTTAGGACTTTTTCTTTACATTCTGTCTTTATGAGGCATCACACACAGGAAACATGCTACAGAGCAGACAGGAGCTTTGGGTTAGAAAAATAAAACCCCACAATGTCTCGACTGTGTGTGTGAAAGCTCAGGAGACCCTGAACGTTACGTAGAACACGTTCAGGTCGGTTTCACAGACTCTTGATTCGAGGTCGTTGGGCGACGTCATGGCTGTAAACTTCAGCAGAGTTTAAAAGTTCTCTTGTTAGTTTTATAAAGGTTCTCGTCGTGCTCCCAGGTTTCAGGAGGGAATTCGTCTGTCGTCTCGTTGAATTGAATCTTCGAGTCTCCCTTGTTTCCAGCAGCTGTCGAGGTTTGAGTCATTACATCCTCCAGACAGAGTTTACTGGCCGCGCTGCCACAACTGCAGCTTTGTTAGCGGCGACCCTTAATGTGTCCGTAAGAGTCTGGGACCCTCGTCACGGTGTCACATACATTTGGAGGGTTTTTTACCACGTCTGTAGAAAGTTCCTCCAGCTGTGCACAGGGGGATTAAACATCTGGATGCTGGTGTCTGGATCAGAAATAAAACATCAGCCAATTAGCTGCTGAGGGGAAGTAAATAAAAGTGTAAGAGCCAGAGCCCGGTTAGTTCTGTTCTTCATCGTCTCAGCAGAGGGACCTTCAAGTCACAGTACTACACAGTACTCCACAGTACTCCACAGTACTCCACAGTTCTACAGTGCTACAGTACCACAGTACTACAGTACTTCACACTAGTTCAAATCCACCAAATGAACGTCCTTGTGGATTAAATCTTGCCTCCTCCGTGTTAGCAGATGGGACGTGGACCAAATTAAAAATTAAAGCACACGTGAAATACATTTCTTTCTAAGACGGTTTAGTTCTTATCACACTGATGTTTGTTCCACTGTTCATGTTTCTGATGTGATACTTATGAATCACATCAGAAATTATGAAATGTCACGATTGACTCAAAATAATATCAAAAGTGCCATATTCTTATCTGTCATCTGATTCTATCAATTTTACATTTACAATTATACAACTGGTGACTTTTGTTCGTCATTATTTATCATCGCTGGTGGTATCACTCAAAGGATTATCTAAAATAATAGTTTAATATGTTTTGAAATATGATTTTAAAGTATTTAATAAAGAATTGAACACATTTTACACAAGAACCTCTTCATGATTCTTTCTTCTTCCAGAAGTGAAGAAGAGTAAAAAGTCACATGTTGGATTTCAACGTGGATTATTCTTTTAGTTCCTCATTTCTCCAGAGGCTTCGTGACCGTGGAGGTCACAGACCAGAGGTCAACATGTCTCTGTGTGTCTCTGATCATATGTGTGTGGGTCGATGATGTCATGTGACTAATTGGAAGCAGCATAGGTGTGTGTGTGTGTGTGTGTTTGTGTGTGTGCGTGTTTTAAGGGCAGATTTACAACCTCACTGATTTATAGCAACAAGCTCATCCTGTCAAAAGCGCAGTTCTATTCCCTGATGCCCCCACCCCATTTATTATCCTTACACACACAAACACACACACACACACACACACACACACACACACACACACACACACACACACACAAACCTAACCCTCAATCATGTCTTTGAAAAAATGCAGACCAGTCAAAATGTCCTTACTTTCCAAAGCTCAAAATGCTCCTCACAAGTAGCATCTTCATCTTCATCATGGCTGTTAGGCCAAACATCCACTAGAGGGCGCTATACAGCGGAGAGTTTCTGGAGAGGGTTGTGATGACGTACAGACACAAGTAGTTTCGTACCAGCTCGCAAAGCTTTTCTTAAAAAAGTTCTGCCTTTGTTGAAATGTCTTCGCTGCTTCCTACGATAGTCTCGCTCGAGCTACTGGCTACACTGCCCCCCCACCCCCCCCCACGATTATCAGTGGTACTGCTCCATTTTGTCATAAACAGTACACAGTAACGTGATCGTGATGTGTTTCTGGATTCTTTAACATTCATAAAAAAAACTTTATTACACACGAGAGGAAAGATGATTGATCTAAAAGATTGTTGTCAGAAAAGGGGAACGAGTGGAGGAGATAAGCTCATATACACTCTGTGAAATATAATCTCAGGTTGAAGCTTCTCTCAAAGAATCTCTGAAGAGTGTCGGCAGTTTTTTACAAACACGTCAGCTTCCCTGTCATCACCATTTTGTTTTATCTGTTTCTTCTTCCTGTTTCTGCCTGAACTCTGCTTTTAAAAAAAAGAAAGAGAGAAATCCCTTCAAATCCAAAGAGGTCAAACGGAGGAGGGGTTGTTTACAGCAATTATGCTAATATGTCTGAATTAATGAGGAAGTCGCTTATTGATGTAAAAGCGCGACACTAACACAAATCTAAAGAGATACACATCTCATTAAAGTGCAAAGAATACCTCCTGTTTGTTGTCTCTCTCTCACACACACACACACACACACACACACACATAATCAGTGACAATACAACCACGAACACCACAACACAAAACATGTGCTCGCTTCATTAGAGCACAAAGACGAATGCTGTTAATCCTCTGATGGTCACACTCATGTTTAATGTGCTGCCATTGTTGAAAAGTCTGAATCGATTTCCATGAAACCAGTAAACGTCAAAAACGGTTTCACACCCGGCTGCACAACAAAGGCCCCCCCCAGCTCTAATTGTTAAACACACGTCTTAATAATCCACACACACACACACACACACACACACACACACACAAACACACACTGTCCGCCGGTCCAAGAGTGTCGGCATTTTAATTCCACCACAATTGAACCTGCGACCTCCTGCTGAGGCAGTAATGACCCAGGGTGCAGCAGAGCAGAGGGAGAGAGAAAGTGAAGAGATGTGGAGGAGAGGAAGGGGGAGACGGAGGGAGGGAGAGAGGGAGGGAGGGAGGGAGGGAGGAAGAGGAGGGAGGAAGACGAGCGAGCAGCGGACCCTGACCCGGCTCGTTGTGTTGATGTTTTCTCTGGCAGCGCTTCAGCTCGAGCTGCTCTCGCTCAGGGGGTTCATGAGAAACTGACGCTCACGTGGCTCCGAGAGGCAAAGTGGGGGAGGAGGGGAGGAGGACAGGACGATGGGAGACACCACGGGACACGAGAGAGAAGAGATCAGGTTCAAGAACCCTGATGTCGTGGATCTGGGGTTTTACAAACTACAGGACAAAGACAACAGAGAGAGAAACCCTGACGACGGGTTTCTCCGGTGGAATGTTCCCAGTTGGAAAACATCAGTAGATTGTGTAGAATAACAGATTCAAAATAAATAAAATGCTACACAATCATATAATGGGAAGAATGTTATACCCGTCATTGCCACAGCGCCCCCTGGAGACCAGAAACACACATTGCAACCAGCTCAACAGGAGAGAACATCTCGTTGGAGCTCAAAGAGGCAGAAAGAAGACAGATGTCGAGCTGCCTTGTTGTGATTGGACAAAGAAGTCTCAACTATTTCTGGTTTGCTTTGTCAGCTGCTCGGTCGGCGACCTGAGGCCGATGAACCCACACACCCGTCATCCCAGCCCGACCAGCACTGGACCTCCCAGTCCTTCCTCACACCACCAACACGACTGAGAACTATCGGTCGTCTCGACACCTGCAGACGTTTGTCCTGCTTCGTCCTCTGGAGGCTGCAGTGCAGGTGAAGACCACCTACAGGCTGTGAAGGACGTTCAGCTGTCCCCCACCACATCCCCCCCCCCTCGCTCCCGTCCCTCTGGATGTGGGGAAAGGGTCCAAGTGGAGGTGGAACTCACAGAGAGGAGCTCGCGGACCAATCAGCAGAGAGCTGGTTGGTTTACGACTCCAAGTCACCGGTGGTGAAACGTCTGGTTTCGAACTCTGCATGTTTTTATCGTTGTGAGATTCCGACTCAATCCAGCTGCAGATCTGTGATCAGTGTTTAAATGGACAGTGACATTCAGACTGTGGAGATTAATCCATATAAGACTATAATTCATGTTCAATAGAAATGTTACCTCCCCCCGAAGCTCTGTTTGTTTGTTTATAAGCAAGATAAACGCAAAAACTCCAGAGCAGATTTCCAGTTAACTTGGTGACAGGGTGCATTATGGGTGAGGGGAGAACCCATTCAAGTATATGGGCGTGTTTAGACCCACCCCCCGCTCCTCTCTAGCTCCGCCCACAGAGGACACCGGTCAGAAAGGAGACCGGTGGGAAACAGCAGCTCTGGGTTCAGATCAGCTTTTCAACATCTTTGAGAACAAGTCAAGGATCATGATGACAAAGTTGTGTTATGTCCAGGCGACTGATATTTACGAATGTGTGTAGTTTGGTGCAGATCAGTGTGAACGACTCTAGTGTGATAATGACTCACATCTTCTACTTGTTTACACTTGAACACAACACGTGTGTTCACGTCGTTGATAACTGTTTAATTTCAATGTCGCAAAATGCAGCGGCAACTGGACGTTATAATGTGATTGAGACGTCTAAATGTCCAAATAATTATTAATTATTAATTAAATTTACATCAAACAAACACAGTTGTATTCCACGTTCTGGTTGGAACCAAGTAAACTAACACAAAACTACATTTTTTATAAACTCAGACGCTTTTTAAACACCAACAATCATTTTTCTCCGAAACGCAACAACAGCCTCTCAAACGAGCTGGAGCCAAAACAGATTTGTTTATTCTTGGAGAAGAAGAAAGAGCAAGAAGCCGTGAAAAATTACTTTTTAGACAAGAACATTAACAATTTGTGAAACTGCTTCTGTGAAAATCTCAACAAACGGTACTGGACAACTGTTTTTTCAACTGTGAAAATGTGAAAACACGACTGGAAAATAACAGAAAGATGATGATCAACCAAACATCATCGACCAAAACCCAACCTGCCCAAACCCAACCTGTCAGATCAGCATCATCACATCCCACAGGGGCGTCAGGTTTAATCCCCTCTTTACGTCTGAATGAAGGAATTAACCAACATAATGGAAAAATATATGATTCATCAGAGTTTTCTTATGGAACTCACCGGACTGGACGAAGAACCGGTTCCTCCCAACTGTCACTGCAGGTCCGCCACACCACAGAGCCGTCCAGTCATATCCACCACTGCAGGGGAGCTGGGTGTGTGTGTGTGTGTGTGTGTGTGTGTGTGTCTGTGTGTGTCTGCTCGGTGCTGATAGCGCTCAGTCCTCCAGCTCCAGCTCCAGAAGGTTTCACCACGATGCCAAAAACACAACAGTGAGTTACTCTCTCTTCTCTCTAGTCCTCTTCACATCTGCTCTCTCTCTCCTCTCTCTCGCTCTTTCTGTCACACACTTCACTTTTCCAGTCCTCTTCCTCCTCCTCTTCCTCCTCCTCCTCAGCTTCTTCCCCACTCCCTGATTTTGGAGTGTTTCTCTCCTCCTCTTCTTTCAGCTCTGACAATCTGCTCTTTTCCTTTTGTCAACTTCAATTAATCCACTTCAGTCTTTTTCCTTCTCATCATCTCTTCCTCTTTCTCTTCTCTGCTTCTTTTTTTATCCTCTAACTCTCTGACTCTCTCTCTCTCTCTCTCTCTCTCTCTTGAGGAAACTCTCTCAACTGCACCTTTCCAACCATCTTCCACTCCTCTCATCTCCATTTCACGCTCCACTCCTTCTTCCCTCCTCTAGCTTTCTTTCTGTCACTTTTCTTCTGTTTGTGTTGTTTAGCTGCATATGAAACGTTTCTGGATCCCTCCTCCCGTCCTTTTCCTCCCCCTCTCTCTTTTCCTCCCCCTTCCCCCCCCGGCTCCACTGGGTGAGTATCATGTTTGGCTTCAGACTGAAGCACTGGGCTCCGGCTCAGACCACATGCATCAGTAACACTGCTGCCCGATGTCCTGACTGACGACTGCACATCAGTGAAAAAATAAACTGACTGCACAGTGAACGCAGACTCATCACGTTCGTGTTTGATTGAAAAACCTTCAGCTAAGAAGAGTTTCAAGACATTTAAGACTTTTGTTCAAGGGACGTTCGCTGGGAAAGACAAAGGTTTGAGTCCGTTTGACATTTGTGTCCCTGAATATCAAAGAGGAGATTACATTTTAATTATTGTGATAACTTGAAAAACTAGATCGACAGACAGACAGACAGATATATGGATAGATGGATAGATAGATGGATAGATGAATAGATGGATAGATGTATAGATGGATAGATGGATAGATAGATGGACAGACAGGCAGACAGATAGATGGATAGATAGATGGATAGATGAATAGATGGATAGATGGATAGATGGATAGATGGATAGATGGATAGATGGATAGATGGATAGATTCTGAGAGAATAAACTAATCAATGAAAGAACCGATCATTTTGTCAATCAGCTGCCACACACACACACACACACACAGACACACACACACACACACACACACAGGTCTTAGATTAGATAACTTTTTATATCTCCTTAGTAACACACACTTGCACAAATGCACATACCGCACACACCCACGCTCACCATCAGTTGGCAGCGAGCACAGAAATACACACTGATGTTCACTTCAGCTGGCACATTCATTACACACACACACACACACACACACACACACGTGGCAGGCAGAGATAAGGAGGATAAGACGTGCACTTCCTGTGTATCTGTTTGCCTCCGCACCTCCACTCCCTCGTCACACACTCACAACAAACAGCTGAGATAGATTAATCTAAAGATGAAAAAAGTCTGAGTCACGGTTTAGATTTAACTTGTGTTTCTTGATGAAATGTGTGTAACCAGACGTTCTCTCAGCAGAGCACACACCAGCGTCGAGGCCAAACAGTCCTACACACATCTCGCTCCAATAAGAGAAGGATAAGAGGGGAAATGAAGCAGTTTGATAATCAACACTAAATTTAAACTAATAGATTTCAACACTATAGATTTATTACAAAAAGTATTATTTTTGTATTTCCACCATTTTAGCTGGACCTGAGCAAAACGTTCTTCTCCCCTTATCCCACCTGCCCACTCAGGTTGAGGCAGACTAAGAGTTTGAACATTATTTATGGTTTATGAGTTTTCATAAAAGTTTGATTGTCTCTGTCTCAGGGAGTTCAGCGTCTGCAGCATAAAGAAGAAGCTACGTTCACTTTCACTGAGACATTGTTTAAAGGTCCGGTTTGTAGAAGGTAGTGACCTCTAGTGGTGAAGTGTCATACTGCAGCTGAACACCCCTCACCTCACCTCACCCTCCAAACATGAGTGGCAGTTTCAGTTGTCATAGAAACTCAAAAGGTTTATTTTGTCCACTCTGGGCTTCTGTTTTACAATCGAGCTGAAACACAGTAGTAAAAACACCAGGATTATTTCACATTCAGTTTCTGCCGATAGATCTTTTCACCTGAATCTCCCTCACTGGAGCTTTACTGTTGTTATTCACACTGTCGATGTGTGGAGGTGAAGAGAGAAGAGAGCGAGGTCTCCTCCTGCTGCAGCATGACGCCCCCTGCTGTTACTGGGAAGCTACTGAGTGAAGAATGTTTGACCCATTGAAAGTTTTTCCAGGTCACAGAGCTCAGGTGGAAACACACGATCAATCACAGGCTCAGGACTTTATTCATTATCATACAAGCAAGGAAACACAAAGTGATTAGAGAACAAGAGCAACAACTACGAACTATCATCTATCAACAGAAACAGCAAAACAATATCAACAGGAAGTGAAGAAATGCTGTGTCTTGAATTTAAAATGAGGAAACACGAGAGGCAGCAAAACAAAGATTAAGATAAAAAGATGAATTACTGAAAGAGACGAAAAACAATAAAATAATAAATTGCAGAGGAGGATGTGAAAAGGATGAAGATACAAATAGCAATAAGACAATAAGTGAAACATCAGAAAAATACAATTCTGAATTTTACTCGGACTAGAATGTGGCTCAGTTTGAATTAGAAAATATTTCTGTTTTGAGAATTTTAAAAGGACGTTCCTCAGATCTCCACTCAGCACATCACATCAACTGTTCATGAGTCAGAGTGAAACCCCATTTCATCATGTCACCATTGAACTGGTTCTCTGTGGTTCAATGGTTTCCAGACAAACCAGCTGCTGCTGCTTCTGATACAGGATGAGCAGGGAAGCATCTGTTACTATGGCAACAAGCTCGGACCAGACTGTGGAGCCAACATGGCCGCCGAGACGTTGAAAGAAAGTGCGGGGAGTAAAGCGGGACGGGGTGATAGCGAAACAGCAGCAGCCGACCCTGTACCCCGATGTCTGTGTGTGTCTGTCTGTGTGTGTAATAAAATAAAAAAGAACTAAACAATAATATAAAAACTAAAAAAATAACAATAAAAACATAGAATAAAAAAAAAAATAAAAGAAAATAAATAAAATAAACAAAAAAGAAAATAATAAAAAAAAATATAAGAAAAATATAAAAACAAATATATATAAATATAAAAAGAATAAAAAAAAAAAAAAAAAAAAACAATAAAATCATAAAAAAAAAAAAATAAAATATAAAAAAAAAAGCACCCGAACAAAAACCCCCCCCTAAGTCCTAACCCTCACACACGCCTCCCCCGGCCAATGGCCTCCCCCTCTCCCGTACCCTCACACCATACCTTACGCTCCACATTCCCCCCCCCTCCCCCCCCCACCCCCCCCCCTCCCGACCCCATACCCCCTCCCAACACTCCTCCACCCCCCCAACCACCCACTCCCCACGCCACCACCCCCCCCCCCCCGACCAGCCACACCACCCCCCACCCCCCACACACCCACCCCCCCCCCACCCCACACCCCACCCCCCCACACCACCACACCCCCCCCACACCCCCCCCCCACCCCACCCCACCCCACACACCCCCCCCCACCCCCCCCCCACCCCACACACACACCCCCCCCCCACCCCACCCCACACACCCCACACCCCACACACCCCACCCCACCCCACCCCCCCCCCACCCCACCCCCCCCCCACCCCCCCCACACACACCCCCCCCCACCCCACCCCACCCCACCCCCCCCCCACCCCCCCCACCCCCACCACCCCCCCCCCACCCCACCCCCCCCCCACACCCCACCCCCCCCCCACCCCACCCCACACCCCACCCCACACCCCCCCCACCCCCCCCCCACCCCACCCCACCACCCCACACCCCCCCCCCACCCCACCCCACCCCCCCCCCACCCCCCCCCACACCCCACACCCCCCCCCACCCCCCCCCCACACCACACACACCCCACCCCACACACACACACCCCACACCCCCCCCCACACCCCCCCCCCACACCCCACCACACCCCCCACCCCCCCCACACACCCCCCCCACACCCCCCCCCCACACACCCCACCCCACACCCACCCCACCCCCCCCCCACACACACACACCCCACCCCCCCCCCACCCACCCCACCCCACCCCACACCCCACACACACCCCCCCCCACACCCCACCCCACCCCACACACCCCACCCCCCCCCCACCACCCCCCCCCACCCCCCCCCCACACCCCCCCACACACACACCCCCCACCCCACCCCCACCCCACCCCACCCACCCCCCCCACCCCACACCCCACCCCCCCACCCCACCCCACACCCCACCACCACCACACACACACACCACCCCACCCCCACCCACCCCCCCCCCACCCCCCCACACCCCACACCCCACACCCCCCCCCACACCCCCCCCCCACACACACCCACCCCACCCCACCCCCCCCCCACCCCACACCCCCCCCACCCCACACCCCACCCCACCCCACACACACACACCCCCCACCCCACCCCACCCCCCCCCACACCCCACCACACACACACCACCCCACACCCCACACCCCACCACCCCACCCCCCACCCCCCCCCCACCCCCCCCCCACCCCACACCCCACCCCCCCCCACCCCCCCACACCCCCCCCCCACCCCACCACCCCCCCCCCACCCCACCCCCCCCACCCCACCCCACCACCCCCCCCCCACCCCACACCCCACCCCCCCCACCCCCCCCCCACCCCCCCCACCCACCCCCCCCCACCCCCCCCCCACACCCCACCCCC
>CM076717.1:26009933-26030421 GCA_038501795.1 Pseudopleuronectes americanus | reverse complement strand
GGAAGTTATGAACGCACACTGAACTCGTGTAGCATCGACTGTAAATGAGACAAATGATGCGTCTCCACTTCCTCTAGTTCAACTTAATCGCAGGTGAAATGTCTCAGATACAGAAGCTGTCAACTTTCAGTTTAGATTTGATTTGGCGTTGAGAGTCTGCAGAGGAGGGATCCAGATGTTGAGCCACAGTATTCAGTCCAATAGTTAAATGTTTTGTAGTTTGGCACATTCAACTTTTGTGTGTTTTTTCTTATAATCGGTAAAAAGTTGTTGTTTTTTAAAATAAAACTGTTCGTTAGTGAGTAAAGTGACAAAAAAGTTAACGAGAATCAAAGAAAATAGATGCGGTTACCATGACTACCGTGGGCTACCTGAGAACCCCAACAGCCAATCACAGTATCCTGACTGTCAATCAGAACACTGACCCAACCAAGCGTTCAGGAGAGAGAGAGAGGGGGAGGGAGGGAGACAGAGAGAGAGAGAGAAAGAGAGAGAAAGAGAGAGAGAGAGAGAGAGAGAGTAGAGTTTAGCCATGCAGCAGCTGCATCCCCCCCCACACACACTTAGCATTCTTCTCAGGCTGGACAAAGTTAACTCGTGCGCACACAGAAGGACACACACTGTCTCTCCAGTGTCCCCCCCGTAAACACCTCCCCTCGTCGGTGTGGGGAGACAGGTGGGATCTAAATATATATTAAATATATATATACAGTATATACTCTGATGTCATTTCCTTGATTCTGCAGCGACTCTATCTGAGATACTTTGCCTTCATTTTTGCACAATGCTTCATCTTGATTGACATTCTGTTGTGTAACTATAAAACTGGAACAAAAAAACAAAAGACTAGCAGACCCACAACTCAAGAGGAAGCAAACAATAAGAGAAACTAGAACCTATTAAAACTTGCCACTTGAGAAAATAGAATGTGCTTCCAGCTAATTTGTACTTTCAGGCTACATTACATTTTATTTAAGAGACGACTAAAGTTGGACTCTTAACTTCTGTATTTGTTTCTTTCCATATTTCAGTCTCAAATCAAACTCAAAAAGGCAGAATTCAGTATCAGACGATTCTTTCTGTTCTGAACCTTGGGAGTGATTTCGTTCTGTCGGTGAAGTGACAGGTGTCAGTGTCGTCTTTGATGAAGACAAATGTGGCCCCGGTGTGAGGAAGGCCGGTCACCGGGGCGACGGCCGGGTTCGATTTGAACAGTTACTGGTGACAGCTCGTCAGAGAGGAAAGAAAAGAGGACAAGACATGAGAGGTGGAGGAACGAGGAAAGAGGGAATAAAGGGGAAGACACTCGGCCCCTTCAGGTGGTGACAGGCCATCAGAGAGAGAGAGAGAGAGAGAGACAGGAAGAGGGGCAACTGTTGGAAGGAGAGAGAGAGAGAGAGGTGGAGGAGAGAGAGAGAGAGAGAGAGAGATGAGAGAGAGAGAGAGAGAGGGGGGAAGAGGGGCAACTGTTGGAAGGAGAGAGAGAGAGAGAGGTGGAGAGAGAGAGAGAGAGACAGGAAGAGGGGCAACTTTAGGAAGGAGAGAGAGAGAGAGAGGTGGAGGAGAGAGAGAGAGAGAGAGAGAGAGAGAGAGAGAGAGGTGACCTGATTTGATCATTTTCAGGTAAAGAGACGTAAACATTTAATTTGTTTAGTTTTGAAATTTTTTGTCTTTATTGCAGAAAAATGTTTATATAATATATTATTAAATATAATAATACTTTTAACATGTGGCATCCCTTGATGGTTGTGATATCCACATTGAGGTTGTTGGATGAGTGTGTGATTGAAGAATGTTTTTGTGTGCACTCTTGAACGTGCACATGTAACCTTCCACTTGATTGCAGGTGTGTAGCGTTTGGTTCTTACACGTGTGTGTGTGTGTGTGTGTGTGTGTTTGTGTTGTATTGATCCTGATATTAACGATGTGTGCGTGTGCATTTTGAATCAGGTCGATCAGTTTATTGACAAACGGCACAAAATAAGAAAATAATAACATGGTCTCATGATCACATTGATCATCGTTTGTGTATGTGTGTAACTCAAGCCTCATCCACATACAACATTAGCTTGTCATACTTTACCATTAGCATAAACACATTTTTCTAGCATGAGAATATATATACTATCTATTACCAATTATACACAAAACCTTTATTTATCATCATGTGAAGCTGTGAAGCAACAACTGTTCTTTTCAGGTCTTCAGATGCTAAACAGTGTTTTCTAATGCGAGGGGTAAAAAAACAAACGCACACAACAGCATTTGTGTTTGCTCGTTGTGTATTTGTTCAGTTTTCTAAATGATTTCTGCTGAACTTCTCATCGGTGTTCACGAAGGAAGTCGCTGAGCCTCAGTTGTCTTGAATCTATGATCCATCCTAATCCAAGCATTCATGCAGAGACCTTCCCACCTCTCATATATCTATACATATATATATACGTCCTACACAATATTAAAGTTTGTCACAAAGTGAAACCATTGGTCGCCTTGAAGGAACCACTGACTCTGTGTGGGAACGTCCACTCTCTGAAAACCAGTTCCTGTGATCCCAGTTGAACGTCACTAACCCAACTTGTGTGTCTGTGTCTTCACAGGAAACCAAAATCAACTGTGTCCGCCTGGCGAACAAAGGTATGAGCAGCCTTCCACTGACACCGAGCATGAAGCTAAACACGACTGTGTCCCAGTGACGCTACATGAGCCCCCTAGAGGAGATTCACAGTACTTCAGAAGACACACACACACACACACAGACACACACTTTAAACCCTTTAACCTTTAGCCATAGGCGACCCTACATCCGACCCATGTCACCCTGCATGGTTTCCGTTGCATTGCATTCCATCCCGTCTCCCCCCCCCCTCACCTTTCTCTCTTTTATCGCCCATTTCTGTCTCACCCTCTCCCTCGCCCCTTCCTCCATCCAGCCCTCTCTCTCTCTCTCTCTCTCTTTTTCCATCTCGCTCCGTGTCCATGTTGCTCATCAGTGTGTAAAGTGGAACACCGGGCCATTACATACCGATTGACCGCGTTCATTAAACCCGGCGGACGGAGGCTAAAGCGATAGCCCCACAGAACCCATCTCATCCTCCTCTTCTGTTTTGCTTCCCCCGTGTCGCCCCATCTTTATTTGCTGCTCATCTCAGGCGAACACACCCATTTGTGTATCAGGCGATGTGCACTGAGAGCTTTTCAGCTCTCTATTGATTTCCTTCACCTCGTCTCTTTTTCCTATTTCAATTTTTTTCCATCTGCATCACACGTTTATTTGATTTCATCCTCATCTCTCCGTCCTCTGTCGTTCTCACTCGCTCTCTCTCTTCTGCATTATGTGCCCACATTTGTCTCTTTTATATATCGTTTCTTTTTGTTTTTCTCTCGCACCATCCATTTATCCAGGCTGTGTGTGTGTTTGTGTTGTGAGTGGGAGGTGCTGTGGGTGGAGGCCTGCGCTGTGTGGACGCTGCTCTGTGTCTGTGTGCATGTGTGTGTCCTCAACAACAACAACAACAACAACAACAAGACATGCTTTTAACTTTGCGGCTGTCTTGTTTATTTATAATTTTTTTTTACATTTTTTTATAACAACTTTTTCTCATCGATTCGTAGAAATTAAACTCGTCTTTGGAACTTTCTGTTATGTGGGCAGAGTTCTGAGGCACACGGCTAATTTACCAAATTACTAATTTGTTCAAATACCTGCCGTCCACGCTCTGCAGCATCGGGGATAAAAGCCACTTTCCTGGGTCAGGGTGTTCTGATGAGGGAGCTCAGCTGGTGCATGCAGAGCCAGATTTAGGCCTAAAAAGAGTGGGATTCAATTAAAGAGCCATGTTTTCAGCCAGGTAGTGGAAATAAAAACCACACGGTATATTAAGTCAAACTCCTGTGTGCAAACTAGAATCTCACTTGGTAGAACTCAAACCTCCGCCAAGGCCCAACAGTCCTCAAGTCAATTTCACACACTCACTGATATTAGTCGTCTAAATATTTGTAAAATTTAACAAAAAACAATGAAAATATCCTTTTTCACAATATTAAAGAAAGCTAATAAAAATAGAAGGGGTGAAAACCTCCATGGGGAGAAAATTAAAATGCTAACGTGTAGCTGACTGGTAGCTAGCGACCCCAGTTTCCTAGTCTCCTGGTAAAGAGAATAGCAACTAGCCACGCCTCCTTGTTGCCATCGACATAATTATATATATATTAAAAAACATATTAATGTAAATGTAAGTATTAACTGACCTGATGAACTGAACCCAGACGCAGGAAAGTTTTTTTCCCCTTTTTGACCAAACGTTGCCACAAAAGTTCACACAATTTGTATTTATTTATTTTCTTTCAACCGTCACCCTCATTTCTTTTGTCTTCCATTTCCTTCTCCCTTTATTTTGTTATTAACAGTCCCCAGCTGATGTTAACCCCAGCACCACATCAGCGTTCATCGAATCACTCACTCCTGTTAACCAACCAACACATGTGGGGGAGGGGCCGGTCAAGGTTGCTAGTTGACTTCCCGGCTCCCGGCCCGTGTTAGCCACTGACCTCAATGTGCTAGTTTTGACCTCTGACCCCTGTAACTTCTCTCCTCTAAGACAGACTGTGCACTTTGATCCTCACCCTGAGGAAACGGAGAGAGGGAAACTATTCCTCTCTATTTCTTAGACTTTCTTCTTCTTCTCTTCTCTTTTTTTTCGTTGTTGTTTGTTTTTCTCTCTTCCCCCTCCCTCCCTCCCCTCCTCCCCCCTCTCTCTCTCTCTCTCTCTCACTCTCCCCTCTCTCTCATGCTTTCCGGCGGGGACGTGCGGCCCTTGGCCTTAGTGGTAATAGGTAGGGGACAAATAACAACGCCGTACATTCTAGTCATCCCAAGCGAAGGTGATTATTGCTTCACAGGCAGAATACTTTCCTCCCTGTGTTACACTTTCTTCATCACAGTAAAAAACCATGTGACACGCGACAACAGCCCCTTTTCATTTTGGTTGTCCTCCCCCCCCCGCGACCCACAAACTTCTTTATCTTTATTCGCCTCTTTGTTTTGTTTTGTTTTTTTTTCTGTTCTTTGCTTTGTTTTGATTTTGTGTCTTCCCTTCCTTTTACCATCTTTTCATTTGTTTGCATGTCTGCTGTGCTTCGAGTGTCGCTGGCTGTGTTTGGACTCCGCTCTCTGTGTCGTGCATGCACACACAAACACATACACACACTCACACACACACACACACACACTGCAGGGGAACCATGTTGCTTCCATTGACAGTCACTACCCCCCACTTGTTAAAACAGTAAGGAAACGTTAGAGTCTATTTTTACTTGTTTTTCCAAATCTACAAAACCCAATTAATTAGAGGAACGACTGAAGAGTTTCTCTCCTCCAAAAATTCCAATTAAACCTTTAAAATACATATTTTCTTCAACTGCGATTTGACTCCTTAGTTGAGGCCAATCATCCCTCTTCGATTTCACAATAACAACTACACAGTGTTTTGAAACTTCAATCGGATGGTGATGATTTTTCCTTTCACGTAGTTTTGATCGTTACATTTCTCTTCCTCAAATAATCATCTTTAACTTTTCGGTTTCCTCTCCGTTCACAATATCCTTTAAAATATTGTGTTTATCAGACAAATACAAACTTTTTTATCTTTGACGGAGACGATATATCCTAGAAGTCAGTATCATAACTCGACGGGCAACGAGACTTTCCCCATATTGCAGCTAAATATGGTTTAAAAAAGTTGGGTTTACTGAAGCAGAGGTCACTGATCCACACCTGTATTATATCCTAAATATCATAACTGATGTTACAGATGTGAAACACTAATTTGGCCGAGGCGTCGTCCAGGGTGGTTTGTTTCTGGTCGTGGATTTCAAGATGTTTGGTTCCGGTTCTGCCCGAAGCCCGAGCTCGATCGATCGACCACGCCATCGTCCACCGTTCACTGAAGCCGCTCTTCATCCTGAATCTTCACCCTCGTCATCAAGCGTTCACATTAACGTCCCCGGTCTTTGTTTCAAACGTGCTCCTGACTCACCGACAGTCCTCTGAACCAAGTCTGATCCTTTCTCTCTGGGTTGGATTGTAAAGAAGTGGCCTTGCATTGGACAGAATAATCAGCCGAGTGTTTTCAAACCTTTTCCTTCATCAGCGATGCCACAAAGAAGGAAAAGGTAATTAAATACATACATGGGCGACTTTCACTAACGAGACATCCGACCTTTAAAAGATGTCTCACCAATTACTGCACCTCACAAATACCTCGGGGGGGAAAAATGCTGGGATGTCTAATATTTCATGTTATTGTCATGACACCTATAATGAGAAAAGATCCTCCATGTTGAAATCATACCAATTATTATTGATTTAGTTTTTAATGCAGCCTTTAAATAATCCAATCATCCACTTTGCAATAAACACACACAAGCTAAACATTGTTTGCTTTCTGAATGTGTGTTTATTCACCAGCGCAGAGAAGTGGCTGCAGAATGTTAATGTCATTCGGCAACACAATCAAATTGTCGAGTTGGACAATGGGGACACAACAGGCGGGGGGGGGGTAAACTGCTGTCACGGTGATTTGTCAGGAATACGAGATGACTTCACATAAACACAATAACACTCGTTGTCCTGAGGGAAATTGAAGTCGCACAAAGATTAATGCGTATCATGCACACACACTGTGGACACTGGTGAAATCCTGAATTGAATAACCATAGATTCTATTCACAGGAAGCCGGCGGTTGATTTACTCAAAGCAGATGAAAGCATCAGAGCTCATTTCATTTCAATGCAAAACACATTTACAGTTATTATTGTTAACTGTTATTACTTCTTACATCCGTCTTAATGGACGAGGACTAAAGAAGCAGGTCCACTCATCACAGTCTCCACTCTCTGTTGATCACATGGTAATAAAACCATAAATATGAAACGTGTGCGTAACACAATGAGGCACAAGCACATGTTAATATCATGTATTCAACCTGCAGTGAGTCTGTAAGAGACACACAACCCTTGAGGTGAATCTCTGAACCCAGTCCTGGTGTTAAATTACACTAAGTTGATTCAACACACAAACGCACAAAGCTGGGTTCACGTTGAAGCAAAAAAATAATCTAATCTTTATTATTTTAACACAAGAAAAACCTGCAAAAAAATCTCACATTTACACGCGTTACACAACAAAGATGGCCGATGCCTCGCCACGATTCAGAAATGAAGCCAAACGTCCAACAAACAATGTGATTAAAACTTATTTGAAATGAACTTTGACTTCGTAGTTTGGCCAATTGTCCCAACCACTAACATAGAGGAGGCAGGATTTGTGACCTATACTGCAGCCGTCCACTAGGTGGAGACAATCTGGCTTCACCTTTGAGGAACAGTTGTCTTTTCCACCTTTATCAGGTGTCTATGGGAGAATGTTTATATTCCCTTTATTCCCCCCAGCACACGTTTGGGTTGTGTAGTTCACAGCGGCATCACCCCCCCCGCCCCTTGTCGTCCACACACCGGTATTCAATGTCAGCCTCAATTCCCGTTCCCATTAGTCCCGAGGTCGATTATAATTGGTGGTGTGCGTAGTCGTGTTGTAACCGCGTAATACTGATGCAACATGTGGCCGTCGGTGTGTGTGTGTCTGTGTGTGTGTGTGTGTGTGTGTGTGATGTGAAGGTGCGTGACTGAACTGCAGAGAAAGTCAAACGTTGAAGAAGGAATCGTATCTGAAATTATCTTTGTAATCGACCTACACAGACACACACACACACATTGACACACAAACATACAGCGACACACACTGCTCTTTGCCTGCTCGCTACTCAGTGACTCACTTTGCTCTGTGGATTTGCAGCAGATTTGAGTCAGACGGTGAAAAGAAATAAGAAAAAGAAAACTCAGGGATGTTTGTTGGTGGAGCGTCTGGTGATGATGTGGCATTTTGTGGACAAGGCACCAGGCGGCAAACGGGTGAAGTGCTGCTCCTGCTGCAGAGCGAGGGCTCGACTTCATCTGCAAGAGAGAAATAGACTAAATAAATAAAACCCAAGAGAAGGAGGAGAGGATCAAACACCCAGAGGGAGCCAGAGAACGACAGAGCAGAGCTGAGGAGAAGCTCAGAGTCTGACTCAGGCTTGTGTGTGTACCTGCCTGTGTGTGTCTGCCAGACAGACCTTGTAGGAAGCTGTTGCCTTATGCTAAGTTCGCCCTTCCATTTCCAGCCCATCGCGGCCGAGCGGCAACATGCTCGCTTGTCCCCGAGTAAATCTTGACCAGGTCGTAAAGTAAAGAACTCAAACCGGCACCTGGAAGGAGAGGGAGGAGGAGGAGCGATGGATGAAAGGAGCGAGCAAACACAGAGGAAAACAGAGTTAAAGAAAAGCAAGTGTGTGGAAAAGACATGAAGGGAGACGGGAGAGGCACAGGAATAATGAGACAATAGGTTCACTGGTAAATGGTGTGTTTGTTTTCCACCTCCAGTTTGATGCTGGGTGAACTGGGCTGTTCCAACGCTCCCAATCCAGAAGCAAATCAACTTTAGAAGACCACAACAATTAATGACTTAAACATAACATAATACAAATCATCAGAGCTAAAGAAAATGGCCGATCCAGCTCTTCTTTATCACTTCCCCTCAGAATTGTGAGAATTTTCAGTTTTTTCCCCTGAGCCGTTGATTTGAAAGAATCTGTCAGATTCAGTGGACTGTGGTTCAGTGCAGGGTGAGTTTGAGAAGACTTGGCGGAGGCATGTGAGTCCCCAGTTTAATTATTTAGAACTAACTTATTAATAAATTCATAAAGCTTGGAGCAGCTGAGAACCAGTTACTGTATTTCACATTATCTTCGTGCTCTGATTTCGAATCCACGACTCTGATGAGGCGTCAATCAGCCGAGGGCGAGGTGCGAGTGCCCTGAGGTCACATGATCCAGAGAAAGAGTTTAGAGACTTTCATTCTGAGAAACATCATAGAAAAAATATCATGACAACTGTACGACAACAATGGTTTCACTGTTCTGTGAATGTAGCACATTTTGAAATGATAGCTTATGAGTAATTCAATATTTTGTTTTGTTTACACAAACACAATAAAACACACACACACACACACACACACTCGTTTAAACAGTAACTGACCCAAACAGGCTCCAGAGACCCTGAAAGAGCATTTAAGTCGTTTTAGTTCTTTAAAGCTCTAAAGTAGTGAAGCGAGTTCTGATGACCTTAAAATTAATGTCAGCATTAATGGTATCCATTTGTTACTGAGTGTGTGTGTGTGTGTGTGTGTGTGTGTGTGTGTGTGTGTGTGTGTGTGTGTGTGTGTGAGAGAGAGGTTTAGAGGAAAGTATTAGCATTGTCCTTTATTGTTTACTGAGGATATTTTAATCCATCATCGTCTGACCCCAACACGCACAATAAAACAGACACACAAACACACATCCAGAAAAAGGCTGCACAGACACACGCACACGCAAACACACAATGATACACAGGTGGGTTGTTACATACAGAAACACACAATGATTCACAGGTGGGTTGTTACAAACACAAACACACAAATATTCAGGAACACAATCAAAGGTGCATTTAAAAAAAAGGACGCACACACATACACACACAGGGACTCACACACACACACACAAACACAGGGACTCTCACACACACACACACACACACACACACACACACAGGGACTCACAGAGCGCTGTGGCAGCATCGTTCAGATTAGTAATCCTGTTAAACACACTCAGCCATGCTAACGGTTAATCCCCAGAGGATGAACCACGCAGCTGCTGACAAACAACTGAAACCCTTCACATTAACACACTCGAACCAGCAAACACACACACACACACACACACACACACACACACACACACACACACACAAACCATGCAATGTGAAGATGTGCACGTGTGCTTTAGAAGATGATTCACCCACAAACCCCAGCAGATATGAGTCATACAACCGTATTAATGTTATTTTAGAATTTACTTTCCATTCAAAGAGATTTAGAAAACAATGAAGTCGTTCAAACACACACACACACACATACGCACACAAACACACAAACACACACACACACACACACTCACACACACACAGTAGCAGTGTTTAATATACCATCAAGTCAATCTTCTCTCCATTTGGATGAGATTAGGATTTTCATATCTCTGGTTTTACCCATAATTCCTCCCTGATAATTGTATCACGCTCTACAAGTCGGGGGAATAATAATAATATAAAAACACGACAACTGTTTAAATGAAAAGAATATTACACAGATACTAGGAAGTCTGGGAACTTTGCTCCATCTATCACCGTCAAGTATAATTAAATAACATTAATCAAAGTTGAGGTACATATCTGATATCTAACCATTAGTCGTGCTGAGCCGGAGAGAGACCATCAGATCCCCTCTCCGCCGCCCCCCGGTCAGAACCCCGTCAGGGTCTTCGGCTGATTGGCCGAGCGGGCTCCACAAACCGGCCAATCACAGAGTTAAATGGAGCCGAACCCGTTGCCAGATGGTTTTTCCTCACTGTGACATCATGAACCGCTGAACCCAATCAGCACGCGGGGCCCGTGAGGTGTGAGCGAATGGGGTCACGGTGTAATGTGTCAGGTGATACACACTGAGGATCACTCAGGAGGGGAATTGAAGTTTAATACACGTGTGGGGGGGTTACCAGGCTACACACACACACACTGCAAAGACACACACACACATATACACACACTGCAGGGGGACGTGGGGACTCGATTTGAGTCACTGTACTGTGCTTGACACACATACACACACACACACACACACACACAAGCTGAGAGACACACTTCTTCACGCCTCTGCTGATTGCAGGGTCACAGGCCAATCGGGAAGTGGTGTTATTTCCTTCAGGCTGCACACTGATGCAAATCACACCTGATGGAGTAAAAATACATCGGTCAAGCAAACATGAAGCAGGAAGCAAGTCAGGCTTTGGTTTGAAATATGAAATAATCATCTGCAGAGTGAGTACAGGGACGAGTGGACGTAGAAGAAGCAGAATTCAAGATATGTTGAGTTTAATCCTGCAAACAGACAAATGGGCCGTTGTGTTGTCTGCATGTCGGGGGTCTGTGGCGTAGGGGTCGGAGCGGGTCGTCCACGTAGCAGACCGCTGGTGATGGACGTTGGTTCGATGACTGCTGTGCACTGACTGTAGAAGCTCTCCTGTGAATGAGCGGCTGCCGGACGAATCCAGTTCATCCGCCATTTATCAAGAGCTGCTCGGGGCATTCTGACAAACTCTGTCCGTCCCCAGGAGTGGTTTGGGTTTGAAAAGGATTCGAACGCTCCTCTTATTGAGCCCGACCACGTTCCTCACATCCATCCTCCCGACACCTTTCCCTGATGTTGTCCGAGATGAAGTGGACTTTAAGATAATCCAGTGTGTGGAGCGGATCGGTGCCGATAGAGATCTGCAGGGCCGTGGATGCAAATCCGTGTTTGTTTATCTCCGAGCATCATCATCATCATCTTCTCACAGATGTCGTGGCTTCTCCTGCAGCTTCCAATAGAGAACTCCATCTTTTAAAATGTCCACTTATCCTCTCGTTCCCATCGAAGACCTGCAGGGAGACAAGACCGTGTAGAGTGACAGACGTGTTTTCTGTCTGTGAGTGTGTTGTCATCGAAGGCTTTGAGGGTTTGAGGGTTTTTAAACGTCAGCGTGGCAGCTCGTACAAAGCGTGCCAAGGTGAGGTGCTCACGCCTTCATCTCAGTGGATTCCTCCACCAACCTTGTGTTGTTATTGCGTGAAGACGGGGGATTAGACCGAACTCCCACGCAGCAGCAGCATCACTATATTAATCGTCCGCCTTTGTCTGTCAAGGTTAGACCAAGACGCTGAGAGAGAACAGGTGCATTCGTGTGCAGGGTCCCAGGGTCTTTCTCTTTTTATCTGATTCATCTTCTTCCACTCCTCATCTCTCCATCTCCATCCTATCCTCCGTTATATCCCACATTTTGGTTTAATCGTTCAGTTTCTTCTTCTTCGTCCCTTTTGGGTCCGATAGAGCAGAGTGTCTCTGAGAGGTGGGGGCGTGAGCTGTAGTGGAGCCGGTGTTTGACGGACACAACATGTCCTCAGAGCATGCAGGTATTCAGTGGAGATGCAGTTTGGTCGAGTGACGTCAAAGTGTGAGAGAAGTTTAACGGGAGGTTCCGGGAAACGGCTCATTCTTTAGTTTTCCTCTTTTTCCGAAGCCAGATGAAAGAATCCACCAGTTGAACATCTGTGTTGGAAATGATAAAGTAGCAGACGGTATCTAAAGATGGCTGACACGTCTTCACTTGTGGTTCAACGTCCACAAATGAAGATTGATTCTCTCCCATCAAATAACTAATTAAAAACATATTTTGTGTGATAAGAAGAACCTGAAATGTGAGAAACCGTCTTTGAGAAACATTTATTTAACGTCAACTTATGAGTTTTGAGTCGTCCATCTTGAAATCAAATCGGTACAGGTTCTGTTAATCTTTGGGTTTATAAACAATCAAGTAAATGACCTATTCAGTATATTTTATTACTTATAAGATAATATTTTATTTATTGAAACTGTGGAATTGTGGGAAAGAAATATCCAGATCCAGACGTCCAAAGAAAATCTTGAGGAAAAAAAGATAAATCTGTGAAAACTGCTCATTCAGTGAATTTCAACACAAACCACCTGCGACTACAAACACTGCGAGTCAGAGGAGCTGAGTCATGGTCAGTCCACAGCTGCTGTGAGACCCACAAAGGGAAAATCAAAATGTCCTCCAGACGTACGAGACCTTTGTCCTGTTTGTGCCTTTTCTTCACAGTGTCGAAACACAAACTCCAACTTCAGACCAACACTGCACCTGCAGACACACACGTGTGAAACACAACATGAAGTTAAAAAGGTTCCTTTGTGGTGTCATATATCTTCAAAAGCATTTAATCTTTAAAGTCCAGCTTCAATCGTATGTGAGACAATAAACTACAACACATCACATTGAGCAGAATTAAGTGTTTCAGACCAAACTTGAAGTGAGGTAGTAGAAGCAGGACGTGCACCTCCTTCCTCTGTCATTGGCTGCTCCTCCTCTTCATCGAACCACACAGTGAAACCAGCGTCTCTCACGTGCAACAACATCTGTTTCTGTACAAATCCAACACAGCCTCGTATTCACCTTCCCTGACTTTTGTTTTCCATCCACTCGGTTCGTTCATTGTGAGAAGAAATGACTCGTCCTGCACGTTCACCTGCATGTGTGGAGTTTAAAACCTTGATGTCTCTGTGTGACTTCCTCAGTTGTGTGTCCTTGGGCAGTGTTGAATGTGTGTAACCTGCAATCAAGTCTGGAGACGTTGCAAGAATGTTGTCGCTTTGAAAATATGTTGGCACTCTCCATTCCTCCTCCTCCTCCTCCTACTTTTCTTTGAATCTCTTTATTCTCTCTTGTGCTTATTGCTTTTGGCTTCAAGATGATTCTCGAAAAAATGCTATACAGTTTATATAAATATAGATATAGATATATATACACATGTCAATGGTTTCCATTTGGCTGCATACGCAAAGTTTTGTATGATTTAGTGTTAACTCACTTTAGAATGTGATATTTGTTAGTTTTTAAGATTTAAACCGGCTCAACACTGACACAATCCAAAATCTTTTGTTCCAAATTGAAATATTCACATTTAAAAGTATTTTCAAAAGAGAAACTATATTTAATATCTAAGCTGTCGTACTTTTTCGAGAAACTGAATCCTTCTGTTACCGCCCCCTTGAAATAACAGTTTTGAACAAAACCCCCTCGTCTATGTTTCTCAGTATATCCCAGTAATTTTTTTGTTGTGTTGTTTTTCTGCATGCCAGTCATAGGTTGTGTTTGGCTGCACATGGATGAATTGTTTAGTTCTTCACCTTTTTGTGTTTGAGTGTATGTGAGAGAGCGTGTGTTTTCCATGGATGGCAAACGAGGGTAAAGCATTCCCATTGTGTGTGTGTGTGTGTGTATGTGTGTGTGTGTGTGTGTGTGTATATATATGTGCAGCATAGGTGAATGTATGCATGACCCCTTGATTGTAAATGTGTGTCTGTCAATTGTTTCTGTCTACGGACATGTGTGCTCATTTGTAATTGTATGTAACTTGGCTCTTTGTGTGTTGTTGCCCACCAACGTGACTATGTGTATACCTGTATGTGTGCGTGTCTGTGTGTGTGTAGGTGCGTCCACTCAGGACTCGGATGCCATGGAGCCGGAGAAGCAGGTGGACAGCACGGTGAAGATGGCCGGTGTGATCGCAGGGATCCTCATGTTCATCATCATCCTGCTCGGCTTGGTCCTCACCTTCAAACGCAGGTAGGTGACTTACTCATACTTAATACTCATATAATAATAATAATCTTATATATAAATAATCTCCTCTGCGATTACCTGAAGTCATGGACACAACAGTTTCTAGCCTCTGTCCTGACAGTAGCAGCTCCAGCAGGAGACAGAGGCTTCCAGTCGTCGTTATGGTGATTGTGTGGATTTGTAAAATGTTTTATTGATAAAATACTAAATTCAGCATCTTTAATATGAATCTAGTCACATGAGCGAGTAGATGGACCGTAGGAATCAATACGTACAGACAGAAGGACTTTTAAATATATAATTCTGAAATTGAAATCAGCTTTTATCAGCTCTTTGGTTGATCTTTAAAGATAAAAACAAAGAGAATAATGTGTTGAATTTGTTGATGTTCTTAATCCTCTTGAACCCTTAAAGGCAAAAATAAATCATAATCATAAAAGTAAAGGTGCTCATAGATTAGATCAGTAGAAAGTAGATTAACTTCCTGTGCCTTTGTTTACATGCACACTTGCCACCATCACCTAACTTTCTTTCCTTCACTTTATTTCTCTGCATCGCTCCATCCATCTTCTCATCTCTCTCACACCCCACCCCACTGACACGTTGCTGATACATTTTGTCATAGGACTCACATTTTTATTTATTTGATATTAAGGGATTTAACTCAGTTTCTGGGATCACACTCAAAACGGACACTTCACTTTGCTTACGGTACAAAAACTGAATCTGCAGCTTGTGTTGCTCTGACTGCTACACAACATTGATAAATGATATAAGCTGATGGTCTGATTGTGATGGTGCATGAAGGGGGTGGAAAGAAAGAAGTTGTTGCGTCAGATGCATGTTTCAAAAGTTCTGTGCGTCACAGAGGGCAGGGAGTCAGCTGGAGATGCAAATCAGAGGCTAATAAAGGAGAAGCCCAAACATCTAGAGGATAAAAGTCTATCGGAGCAGGAGGAGGAAAACACCAGGACTAACCAGGAAGGTTTAGGTAGAGGGGTACAGCAGAGAGGCCAGATGGAAAAGGAATAAATAACAAAACTGCAGAGAGGAAGCAAAAAATGTATGAGCTTTAAAAAGTATGAAAACTAGGCAGCCCTTATTAACCCGGGGGTCAAGTGAATATGCTAATCATATGCTAACCAGGCTAACAGGGCATAATATACATAGAAGAGGCCAATTAGAGGGCGAGCACCACAACAGTGAACGGAGGGAGAGAGCCATGGTGCAGCGGGGGGGGGGCTAACCAAGGTCATCAGTGAAGGTCAAAGCTCATGCAGAGGTCAAATGGAGCCAGACCCTTGAGTAGAGAATATTAGAAAAAGGAATAAAGTTGTGTTATTGTTAGAGCCTGAGACTGGAGACAGGAAACAAATAGATAAACCCCGTGCAGACAGTCAGACGGGGACAGACGCTGGTGGACAATATCACAGAGCGTCTTCTCAGGTCATCTATTTTTCATCATCCCGCTGTCCGAGCGCTCGGGGAGTGTTTCCTCTTAATCGAAAGTGTTTAACACGCCTCTCGGAGCCCGTCAATTGTTCTGGGACAGAACTTTGTCGGGAGGCGAGCACGCACAACTGTCGGATTAATCTTTCAGGCCGGTGTTACACATGTTCCAAATGGACTTTGTTTCCTTGCTGATGATGTAGAAGTGAACAGTGCCGGACACGAGTGAAGGCTTAATGGGGATTCGGTGTTTCAGCAGCCAGGTGGCCCCCCGGAGAGAAGCAGCACCGGAAGATACACTTTTCATAAAAGGTTCAGAAGAGATCGGATGAATAATTAATATTTCTGAAGCTCCCAAAACATTTTTCTTCCTCTTTTCTGTGCGATGCCGGAGAAGCCGACTGAGTGATTGAGGAAAGGTGACGTCTCTCTGAACAGCGACTGAGGGAGGAGTGTGTTTCTCTCGCTCTTTAAAGTTCTGACCCCGGAGACGTCTTCTCTCTGTGTGATTGTTATTCATCAGATGCTTTTATAACAGCTTGTGTCTCCTGGTCAGGCTTCTTAATACTTTCAATAAAAACAAATGAATAATCAGGTCAAAGAAAAGAGCACAGAGCTGAAGATAGGCAGGTGAATATACAAAGCAATAATAGAATTATGATAAAATGCTTTTCTGCTTCTTGGCTATTCGGCCCCTTCCACATTAACCAGTTGTATTCCGGTGTTGAGGCAGAGGAATACGTCTGAATTATTAATATCTCCCCACCAGGGCTCCAGTATTTAAAAGGTTGTGAACAAAGCTTTATTAGTCCGTTAAGTGATCTATATGTGTCGGTGGTTATTCATAGTGTCCCTGAGCATCGATATCTATTTACATCAACACTTACTATTATAGTTATAATTATAAATTTAAGCGTAATGACTTGAAATTTACTGAGATATTTATATTTTTAGTTCTTTCTGTGAATAAAACATTACGACATTCAGACGACACAACAACGATCTGTTCATACACAAACAGAAAACACACAAAGAGGAATTTAAATACACACAGAGCTGCAGATCTGAAGTTTCTCATCTTCTCATGGCTTTGGAGTTCATTTAGGGGGAAAGTCTAGTGTGTGTTGTGTTTGTTTGCGTGTGTGTGCAAACGTGTGAAAGTGCACCATGTGTGTCATATGCATTGTGTCTACATGTGTATATTTCTGCTGAGCGGTGATTGTTCACTTGTTTGCTTGTTGTGCATGTGCCACATGTGACTGGATAAAAAATATGTCATCGACGTTGGTGCCATATCACCATCTGTGTGTGTGTTTGTGTGATGCTGTGGATTGTTACACACACACAAACGAGTCCGTGGACAGATTGTTACAAACGTTCTTTGCAAAGATCAGAGTATTTCACTTGTATTGTGTCTTTTATAAATCACTCATGATTCAGGATAATTTACCAATATCACCGGACATGAATTTCACTGTAATTTATATATTTTTCACCAGAATTCCCAGAATTAAAAATCCACCTCAGTGCCCTGAAGATCGACATGCTCATTCTTTTTAGTTTATTTTCCATCTGCACATCAATACATCTGATATTGTTTCTGTCCTTCAAACATCCAGTCACGTTCCTTCAAATCATCTCAACCAGTAAATAAAAGATTCACTCCAGTTGGTCAGAAAGACAAAAATTAATATTCCTAGTTTGTCTCTGCCAGTAAATTGTCAAAAGCTAAATGTGAGACTTAGATTTAAGGAATAATCAATTAACCTGAGACTGTGAACTTTGTGTTTCTTAATTCTTAAAACCACTGGCTGCAAAAACAATAAGTACTGATTCTACTTTCTCTGCTCTTTACGTCCTCTGACTGAATCGAGCCGAAACGACCTTGAGTCTCACCCCCTTTTTTATGTCTCTCTCTATCTTCCTGCTTCCTGTCTCTGGCTCCGCCCCTTCCTGTCCCGCCCTGCCTTGCCCTTGCTCCGATAGAGAGATTCACACGTGGAGAACTCTGAGCGTGGGGTATTGTATGTTTACTTCTAGACATCAACTCATCCTCTCCGTCCCGATCATCTCGCCGCTTTCTGGCTGGGACCCGGCTTTTTTCCAAATGCATCTTATGACCTCAGCTACGCCCGAAAGAAACAGAAGTCGTGTTTAAGAGTTAAATTTCAAAGAAACATATTCAATTAATATTCACTTTTACAGCCTGATTGATTTATTAGATTTGAGCCTTTCTCAGACGTATCGTATCAGCGTTTGTTTGCTGATATGGAATCTTTAATTTTACAGAATGGACAATGTAGAAAAGAGTATTGATGTTTATTTTCTTTATTCAAGTTCTATATATTTGGTAATTTGTGTGTTTTCTATATATTTATAATACGTTTATGGTTAAACTGTAAAGATAATACCTCACTAACATTCATTAATTATAAAAGGTTGAATTAAAATGTATTATTTGATATAAATATTGTCTGATTTATTTTTATCGGAAATGTTTTACTCCCCAATATCGTGATTAGCAGCAAAATTCAGTAGAACCAGTTTTTAAATAAATTATTCAATCAGCAATTACTCTCATTTGAAGAAATGTGAAGATTAATGTGAAGAAACAATAAACAGAAAACAAATTCTTATATAAAAACCTAGTTTTAGCTTGAGCCCAGTTTCTTCCTGTAACAGAGAGAATTGCTGACGCTGAGCAGACACACGTTGTAATTGCTCTAGTTACCAAATCCTCAAATTGGTTGAAAAGCACCACAGGAAGTGTCGTGGTGAGCAACACTCACAGAAAGAAAACCGGACGTGTGGCGCCCGGAATAACTAAGAGTGTGAAATTTGAATCTCTGCAGGCACACGGACATGAATGTCATTTTAAAAGTACATTTAAGCTTTTCTTTTCCTTTTCAAAATCCACTTCTTTGTGTTTATCCTGTCAGTAAAAAGGTGTAAATCAGTTGCTTGAGGTCAGAGTCACTTCGGTGATATAAGATGCTTTTGGTAAAAACCTCGATATTGTATTTGGTCATCTGTGCATTTCCCTCATTATCACACATCATCTGTGATCAGTGATTATTCTTTTATTTATATCATGTGGAAAATGTGCACGTTTGAAACCAGTATTGTGAATTCATCCCCTCTTCATTATGAAGGTGACAGATGTTTCTATCCATCGTCTTCTGATGTGCATGGTCAGTGATTCCAGTTTGTTATCTGTGGATTTGTGTGTGCACGTCACTCAAGGAGGAGAAATATGAACCATCTTGAAGATTCTGCTGCCGTGGGCCAAGTCACCACGATTTGATTCCATATCTCTCGCCTCTAAAAGCAACGAGTCACGCAGGATTTCTTTTTTTAAAGAAGGGAAGATTCCTGTGCTAGAAAATAAAGGTTAAATAATTAGTGGAACTTTGTAGGTTGTAGAAAATGACGTGTTTGGGCTTCGGCAGATAAAACCCAAGGTGGGTGATTAAGAGGGAGTTACGTGGTAATGTCTCACCAAAGGAAATGTGAAGCTTCACAAATACCTCCGCCCACGCTGCTCTGGGCTCCAACACAATCCGCCCGTCACGCTCTGGTGTCGTCTTATTTTAATAAAAGCCCAGAGTCTTCATAAAGCTCCTCTCACACACCTCTGTAATTCACTGCTTGTTTATCCAGAGGCCTCGATTAGGAAATTAGACATGAGCCGAACTTTCTGAAGTGATTTTAACAGATTCTTGTTCACTTCATTGAAATATGTGCGTTTTCCCCGGAGAGGAATTTAGTTGTGATTTGTGTTACAACGTCATTTAATCAGGATTTTATAAAGATTTAGATGAAGAGTGATTATAATTCCAGAGTTCTGTTTGATGAAAGGATGTGTTGGTCTTTGACTTCGTTACCATGGTCACCAATTCTCCCACTTTTGACCTTACTCTGAATAAGACAATATTTAAATATTACATTGTGTATTTCAGACGTTATCCTTTTTGATGTTTCCATATTGTCACAGTCGGATCGCGTGTCAGTTGTTTGTCGTCTTGTGATTATGACGGATTCATGTCAACATACTGAGGTCAGAATATATTCCACATATCTCAGGTTAGGCTAATCAGAATATGCTGTTTCCATGGCAGCGTTTTATTCAGTCTTAATTGGGTTACCATAAGGATACTGGTGTCCATCCAAACACAGTCGTTGTGAAAGGGTTGAATTGTAAATTTCCCCAGATTCAAATCCCACTTTTCCCCAAAACTCAAGTTAAAAGTCGACGGTTACAAACATCTTAAACTCCATTAATGAGACGACAGTTAATCTCTTCATCCGAAGCCGTTAACTCAGCTTGAGTCTCTTCTCGAGCTTCATTCTTCGTTGATTAATAAGTGAACTATAAGAAAACCTTGACCTGAAGTCCTGGAGAACTCCCTGGGCTAAGCAGAGTCCAGGAGTTGATTACGAAGTCTCCGGCTGTGACAGCGAAGGGACTCGTCCTCTTTCCAGACAATAACCTGAAGCCTCTCCGGCTGCGTCCGTGACAAACACATCCAGGTGATTAGTAACTGATGTCAGACCAGGGAGTGGACGCAGGCTGGATGTGGCCGCCTCTCACAAGGTCAAGTGGTCCTAAGTGTGTGTGTGTGTGTCTGTAAGTGTGTGTGTGTGTGTGTGTTTGTGTGTGTTTGCAGTC
>CM076717.1:25984933-26004933 GCA_038501795.1 Pseudopleuronectes americanus | reverse complement strand
GTAAAAGCTTAACAACCAGGCAGGGAGCCAACGTTCAGGCTCAGGGTGAGAACATTGTGATTCAGAGGACTGTGCTAGCCTGCTAAGCTAAGCTAGCTCACCAGCATCGTTACTGGTGTCCACTTAATCCTGGGACTGGGTTGGTTCTCGAAGGCTCAAACCAGTTGGATCCTTTGTTGCTTCCAAATGAAAGGATGCAATGTTAAACTGCATTTAAAGGGGCCTTAATCAAAATGGGACAAACTTTCATCACACGTGTTATTAAGAAGGAGCGGTTCTACCAGAAAAGCTGTTTTGGTAAAACCTTCCTCAACTGTTCATTGTCCGACTCTCTGAACCTCTTCGGTCTGCAGGTCTCTCTACATTATTTCGGTGGTGAAGAGGAACATTTCAGCCGTGATGAATTTCCATTGTTCGCAGGTTCCCTCTCTTAAAGTGTCTCGTCCCGAAAGGTCGACGTAAATCACCGTAATCATCTCCAACCACGTGGCCATTTCCTGCTGTTAAACCCAGAGGAGCCACGCTAGCTGCACTCACACACACACATACACACACACACACACACACACACACACACACACACACACACACACACACACACACACACACACACACACACACACACACACCGTAGGATACACATAAACCAACAAACCTGGGTAAACACATCCGCTCTCTTGCCTCAAGCTCACCTGCAAATCCCTACAGAGACTTTCTGAAAACTCCTGAATCTCAAACTGTCTTCAAAGCATCTGGAAATTTCTCCTAAATCGGCAGCAGAGTTCAAACTGAGCGGAACAGTCATCACACGGCAAGACTACTTCTTCTTCTTCTTCTTCTTCTTCTTCTTCTTCTTCTTCTTCTTCTTCTTCTTCTTCTTCTTCTTCTTCTTCTTCTTCTTCTTCTTCTTCTTCTTCTTCTTCTTCTTCTTCTTCTTCTTCTTCTTCTTCTTCTTCTTCTTCTTCTTCTCTTCTTCTTCTTCTTCTTCTTCTTCTTCTTCTTCTTCTTCTTCTTCTTCTTCTTAAGCCCAGAAATCACTTCTAAAACGGAGAGTTTGATACAATTAGAAGGATGGAAGACATTTTGTCATGTTCCACACTCGCTGCAATGCTCAATTCAAACAGAAATAAAATCCTCCTGTCAATGCTACAGCTTATTACCCAGTCACACGGTTTTAAATATTATATTTCATCCTTAAATGACCGTGTGTTGCATTGAACAGGGAAAGTAGGTCCACTAATACTTGGAAACTGTTCCATGTTAATCACTAGTTTGAAAAAGGTTGCCTTCCTATTGTGACCAAACCTGTAACTCTGTTAAAAATGTGATCCCTCAAATATTAAATCTGTACTTTAATGATCGATATCATCTCTGTCAGTAACAAGGAGATGGAATCGACTTTTATTATTAACATTACAGTAATATTTGTACATTTTTTACTTTAGAATAAAACAAACTATCAATTTATCAACTGCAATTTTTAAGAAAAGTCAAATCCTTCTTGCTCTGGTTTCTAATACAAACAGAAGCAGAGAAGAGACTGTTATGAGCACAGAGCAGCAGCAGTAACACACACTCGCATGTGCACACACACACACACACACACACACACACACACACACACACACACACACACACACACACACACTCACACACACAGCTTTTGCCCCAGGATGTTTACTGTTAGATGAGAGAGGGATTTTCTCTCTCTCTCTCTCTCTCTCTCTCTCTCTCTCTCTCTCTCTCTCTCTCTCTCCTCTCTCTCTCTCTCTCTCTCTCTCTCTCTCTCTCTCTCTCTCTCTCTCTCTCTCTCTCTCTCTCTCTCTCTCTCTCTCTCTCTCTCCCTCCCTCACCGGGCCTGCCTCTGAGTCCTGTGATAGGCAGATGAAAGTTTGTTGTGGCTTGGCCTGCAGCCTGCTCCGGAGCGACGGCTGGGGACTCCAGGAGGTTGGAGTCGTGTCTACCTGTCGGCCCACTGGCTGAGGCCTTTGTCTCCGGAGCGGGGGGGTTTAGTCGATCCCTCGACAAGTGAAACGAGTGTCGTTCCCCTCGTTTGATTGGACACCTGGAGGTCGCCCCCCCCCTCTCGACTTACCAGGCTTTTGCTAAAATAAATGGAATTCCCTGTGTGTGCGTCAGATTCAAGGAAAAGGAAGCAGTGGTAACCAAACTGTGGTTGTTGACTTCATGGAATGTTGTGTTGCTACACTATACACACACAGATATATTTGTATGATAATTGATGGAACAAATGTTGGTCACTAAAGAACTATTTGGACAAATTGGAAATGTCCTGTACGTCCTCTGTCTTCAAATACTGATAACAGCAATTTAGTCATTAGTAACAACGACAATACTTTTAACATATGAGATTAATATTTCCATCTTAATTTGAAGGGCTGGTTCATATCGTTTAGCTTCATCTGGAGAACTTAATATCTGGACTTGGAGAGAAGGTTCCTATGCCGAGGGGAACGCTCTGTCCACCACGTTGAAGAAAGCAAAAGACAAATTTATCTGGATCTTCTCCAGAATGATGTGAAACTCCACCTCTCCACATGATTCCATGGACGTGGGCTCAAGAGGTTTAAAGAATCCGACTGACGGTCATTCAAATAAACCAAACAGCAAAGAAAACACAACTCGATGGCAGAGTTAAAACTGCTGGGAAGCAAAAATAGTTTCTGTCTGTGCCCCATTCTGATCCATCAATTCCAAGACAGTTGCTTTAAATATCATGTAACTAATTATTAAGAAAGCGAATTGTGATATCACTTTATATTTATAGACAACTGAATCTTTAAGTTCATGGAAACTCTGAATGATGAACTTGGGGTAATTTACTGAATGCATATTCAGCCCTTTGTGAAATGAACCTCTCTGATGCTCCTGACACTTAATGCATCAAATGAGCAACAATTAAAAGGTCGTTACTTTAGCTCCACTTCACTCAAGCTCCGCCCCCTCTGTCTCACTCCACCTCTCCTCCTCCTCTGTCTCTCACACCTTCTCTTAAAACTCATCACACACACGGGGGAGGGGGGGGGGCAAAGGAGAAGAAGAAGAGGGGATGAGAGGGAGAAGCTCTTTCACTTCTTTTGCAAGTCACCAGTGGTTTTCTGTTTCTTTTGTTACCTCCTCCCTCCTCCTCCTTACTCCTCTTGTTCTCCATTCTCTCTCCGTCTCTTCATCTTTTCCCACTTTGCTTGCTCTTCCTCTTCCTCCTCCTCCTCCTCGCCTGCTGCCCACTTTCTGTCGATGTGCAGCCAGGTATCCAGGAATAGGCCACTCTGAGCTCCAATCACACAGGAGCTTTCCAGGCTCCTTCAAATTGGTGCGCAGAGAGGTTGATGGAAAGAAATGACTATGGCAGAAACTGCGCTCGGCCATTCCTCCTCATCCATCTCTCACATTTCTCTCTCTCTCTCTCTCTCTCTCTTTCTCTCTTTCTCTTCATTTCACTCTCACTCGATTTCCACTGCTTGTTGTTTTTATCTCCTCCGTTTTCTTTCTGTCTGTTTTTTAATCTTTCCACCTTTTGCTCTGACTCTGCTTTTCATAACCTCTCTGATCGTCCACTTCTACGTCTCTCGGCTGAAGATAGCTCTCAGCATGTGTCTGACACACACACACACACACACACACAGACACACACACACACACACCCACATTCATTTACAATTATCCTGGTTTCATGCTGTTTTACTATCTTCACAAACACCTGCTGGACTAACAGTAGGTCTGTGTGGACTGTATTGGAATGAGAGGAAATCTGAAAATACATGTTGCACATTTGAAAAGCAAACAGAGACGAGCCACACACAACATGAACACACACGCACACACACATGCATGAATGCACACAATCCAATGTCAGCATTTGGCAGTGATGCAGTAAGTTGTGTTTGTTTTAATGTAGTGATGAAAGAAACAGGTTGTCTGCCGGTCGGGAGATGGATGTGTGTTTGACTTCACTGATCCAGTTTGATCTCATTCAACCTTTTAGAGCCTGAACTGCTTCTGCATGTTTAAGACTGATTACTCTAGTTTTTTTACAACAATTAGCACAATTCTTTACATCTATGAAAACTGGGATGTTCAATTTTACAAAGCATAAGAAAATGAATACTTTAATAAGATGGCAGTGAACATATGACCTCCCGGGTGGAGAAGCATCCTCTCAAGTGTCGACACCTGAAGCTGTGATCCTACTTTTGGTCCTGTGGCAGCTTAGAACGTATATTCGGATGTTTAGATGTAAAAGTACGAATCCTTAAGAACTGTTTACAAACTGCTCAGTTCAGTTCTTCTGTGTTTAAAGCTCCTCTCAAAGAACCAAGACTCATGGAACCAGGACGTTAGATATCACGTTCCACCGGCCGACTTCCTGGGATCGGTGTCACTTGTGGAAAAGTTCTTCTTCTCAGTCGGACTCTCAGTTCCTCTCTGTAGTGACTCATCCTCTGAGTCGATCCTCTCAGACACGTGGAGTAAAGGCTGATGAACGCTGTGGAGGAAAGTGGTTCTGTGCTCATCTTCTCTCTCTGAGTTGGAGCGACCGGGCAGGAAGCTGCAGTTTGTTGGAGACACGTGCAGAGCGGGCGTATCGGGCGGCTTCGTGATAGTTCACCGAGAAACACGCCCACTCAGCGGGCGCCGACAGCCAGATACAATACACAAAAACACACACACGGCCGAGAACGTCCAGCACACACACACACATGCCTGCATTACAGCCAACACACACACACAAACACACACACTGCCCACTGTTTGCCATTCGTGACTAGATGTCAGACACCTTCGGGAAGTGGAGGAATGTGTTGGTGGATTCCGGAGGAGGTTTTTCAGTTTTGTGTGAGGCATTTTGTGTTTTTTAAAAAAGATTCAGATTCTAAATGTGCCTCTGACAAACGATGTGTTGTTGATGCACATATTAGAAACACAGTTTTTAAAGTGTAGCAGGTTTTAATGTGAGGAAACGCTGAGAGAAACTTTGTTGATAAGTCGCTCGACAGGATTCAGCCGTCAAGATGCAAAATGTAGAAAATGCAAATTCTAAGTGAAATGGTTCATTTAAAAATAAACACAAATGCAACTAGAATAATGATGTCATAAATCTGCTGTAGTTTCTTTCTATTGTTTTGTATAAACTGGACATTTAAAGTCCCTGAGGAGCCGTTCAGCATCAGACGCAGCAGACGAATAATCAGTGTTTGTGAGTCAATTAGATTCTGTGAATATCCTGAATTAGCCTGATCCAGTTTCATAATAGATTCCAGTATTTTTTTTATTTGGCAGATTTGTCATTAATTCGGTTGTTGTGACTTTATGGGTCACACAAGCTTTGCAGCTGTAGAGAATCAGAGAAATGACGACTTGGCGGTCGGGGCAGAATGTGAAACTTTCTGATTTACAAAATGAATTATTGACAAATTTCAAGCGACCGCAGCTCAAGCAATATTGGAATAATGTCGTCCCACAAATCAACACATCTTTATTTCTTACCGTATGAAAAGCTGAACATTTAATGCAACATTTGTTTGATAAGCGAAGCTCAAGACGTCGTCGTTTTTAACTTCCCTGAAATCTTTATCCAATCCTTATGGATCTGAAGTTTTCTATTGTTTCCAAGTTGACTGGTGAGTTAGCAGCTTCCGGCTTCCAGGTACATTTCAGCTCGTTTGTTGGGGGCGTGTCAGAGGTGTGGTCCAATCAGCAGCCACGTGTATAAGAATCCTGTCGTATTAAAGAGACAGTGACAAAGTGGATTCTACAAAATGTGTCTCCTGCTGCTCGGTGTCCACTGAAGCTCATGGATTGAACTTCTCAGCTGCCATAGATGCAACACGTACCCACAAGGTGTTCAAATCCCCCTCGGTCATGTTCCGGTGTGTTACTCTGATATCCCCGGGCTGGACTCCGCCCTGGTTCTGCAGCCCGGCACAGGGAGTTGATTTAAGCTGCACCACAGCAGCAGGCATCACGTCATCCTGTGGAAAAGCAGCAGTAAAAACCAGCCTCACTAATTATCACCTCCTGTATGTTCAGGTTCACAGAACATGTTTCGGGAAGAAGCAGTAAAAACTCTCAGCTTTAATGGCAGAACTTCTGGAAGCTTTGGTGAATCTGCCGGCCGGTGTCACATTGTTATCGCTCGCCGCCGCCTCGGCCATCTGGCGTCTCGGCGGACCGCAGAGTGAAGGTAGAACTCAGAAGAGCTGCCGGGAGAGGGCCGGCAGATGGGAGCTGTGACATGAGAACAGTAAACTGAGGAAAAACAAATCACTAGGCTCCAGCAGCGCTCGGGGGGGGACGTCTCATCAGGCGTCACTCTTTACTGCGACTGCATTTAGCACCAGTGGGTCCACAGCAGCTGCATGAAGCACACATGCTGCTCAACCACTGATTGTTAACCTGCTTCTGCTCACACATCATCACTTTGTTTTAATAACTCAAGAGAAACACAACTTCCTCGTTTGTGTTTACCTCCAAGAGGTTAAAGAATTCAATAGTTCGGTCACAGAGAAAAACTCGTTTTAATCATGAACAGAGAAATAAGTCATCTTACGAATAAAGTGGAATGTGCTCCTGCAGGGTAAAAGGGTTTCTACACTGGTTTTACCGAATAGCTAATATTAATAATCGATTCTGTAGATTGTGTATGAAGATTGCATGTCATGACGATTCCCCTCCCTATCGCCCCCTGCAGGCTGGTTGTAGAAGAGGTCATAAACGCTGCCTCCTTTCATGTTAAGGAACGGGACATGAAACAAACAAATAAAAGTTTGTACGTCTCTGATCAATTTGATTTGAATCACACGGACGTTAGCTCCTAATTATGTCATCGGTCCAAGACGGCAGTGTTTTCTCTCCAGGATATTTTGGCTTCATTTTTTGGGATAATTGGAGAAAAGGATTTTTTTTTAAATATGTAATGAATGTGATAACAGTGCATGAGATGCATATACAGGACGACTCGTCAAAACTAAACAGATTGTTGATGCTGTTTACATGTCAACAAGAAAAACAAGAACTGAAAAACAATGTGGGGGATGGGATCTCACCCATGGGACCAGCCAGTGAATACTCTGTAGTTATCATTTCTACATCTCTACATGAGTACACAGGACTAGTGGCAGATAATGAAGAAAACAACAAGGGGCCAGGTTTCAGTTTACATCTGCAAACCCTGAACTGTAAACGTGTTTGTTTGGAACTTTTCAAAGCGGCGATGCATAAACCAGAGTGTTCACCCTCATGAAGTTATTTTTATCTCCCATGTTCTCAAGCTGCTGCACGTTTAATGAAATGTTCTCTCCTGCTGCACGTCCTCATCCACTCCCACATTGTCTTCTGATGAATGTTTGTGTGTCTGTGATTCTGTTTGGGCTTTGCACGCTGATTCACGCACACATGCCTGTTCTCAAGTGTTAATATATCTGTGTGTGTGTGGGTGTGTGTGTGTGTGTCGGGGGGAGCTTCTACCTGTGTGTATGCTTATTTGTGTGCATGTGTTGATACCACTGCAGGAAGTTGGCAAAGAAGCAGAAGGAGACTGCCAGCAGCTCCACTCAGCAGAGGGAGATGGGCCCGGTCACCACGGCCGATAAGAGCACCACTAAAGTCAGCACGCTGCACAAAGACGACCCCTTCTCCACCTCCAGCCAGGACCTCAACGGATTCAGTAAGTGGGAAACCGTCTGAGGCTCGAGCGTCAGTGTGCAGCCGGCAGCTTCCTGAAGGTGCACGGGGAGAATCTCCTGTTCCAGTCTAACATCTGATGCACAGGCCGGGTGTTGTCGAGCTGCGGGAGTAGAGACACAAAGAGTGTGTGTCTTATATACCAGTCATTTTACTGTTGGTTAACTTTTGCTTCACATAGTAAACTTTTCCCCCTCGCCCTTGTCTGTACTTGGAAATATGCACACACCACGTCTCTGGGCCATTAATCATTTTGTCAGATTCATTTATTCAAATAGTGGACATCTCATTTTATGATAAAGCTCCATATGTCCCTCCTCCTCCTCCCCCCCCCTCCTCCTCCTCCTGCTGCAGCAGCAGTGTGTGGTGCTGTTTCACTAACCTCCATCTTACTTAGTGCTGTTGTAATCATTTTCAGATCTGTTCCTTAATTTCTTTCTGCTGCCTCACACTCATGCGAGTGCAGAAATGCAAATTGCATTATGCGTCCGCGTGAATCTACGACTGCTTATGAAAGTCACCCTGCCTGCCTGTGTGCGGCTGTGTGGGTCCGTATTCCCATCTCTTTGTGGAATTGTGTGTCTGTCTGTGTGTGTGTGTGTGGTTGTGTGTGTGTCTTGGGTAATTAAACAGGGCCTCTCAGAAGGGCATTTTTCTCTTGAAAATGTCAGCCTGGCCTTTTGGGAGTGCTTGGCTGTTGAAAGCCAGCGGTGCCAGAGAGGGACTAAGTAGAAAGCTAATGTCGGCCCCTAATTGCCGGCACTCTTCTCTTAACTGTCCACGCTGCAATCCTGACGCACAATAATGCTTTTGCATTGGAAGCACTTAGGACTGATCCCTTTTATCTGAACCCTGGTTGTTCGATAAGTCTGTGATATTTAAAAACTTGGAAAATGTCTTCAAAAGGACCGGGGCCATTCAGTATGGAATGTGTAACATGTGCAGAGCGACTTTAGTTTCCTCCTGACCTTGGGTACCAGATGAAACTTTACTATCTCCATCACTGAACAGCTTCTCCTCCTTCGATCCAGACTAACTGCATAACAGAGTCGATGAATAAAGGTTTGCGGTGTTTAGTGGATTTAGAAAAATTCGGTTCTGTCTTCTGGGCATGAACACACGGAAAGGAATGTTTTTTTTCTGCTTCCAGGCAAAGTTGTCGAGACCTTGCCTGCGGCCAAATATAAAGATTTGGCATTCAAATTGTGATGCAAACTAGATTTTAGGAATATGGTAAATAGGTGCCAGACATTCCTGTACTTTAGCTTTAAGCAGATGCAAAAAGAAAACGTCTCTCAGCCTGCAGAGATTCCCCCCCCGAGGTTCCACATTTGCAATATATGTTCATATTGTGCCTCTGGATGCAGGTTTTATCGAGAGAAATAGAGAAATATACAATTCTGAACCTTTTGCTTCATCTACATGAGTTTGTTCTTTAATATTCATCACAATCATCAAAGTTAGTGCAACAAACTAGTCCCTGGAAGTCGTATCACATTAATAGAGAGTTATATGATTTGAGGTGTTGAAAACGACACAAAGACAAACACACACAAACCCAGAGTCACCGATCCAGGCCCTGGTCCTAATGAGACGGGGAGAAAAACGCTGACACAAGGCATGACCCAATAATATTTGTGCGGATGGCCCCTCGCAGAGCGAATAACCTTTTTGTGTTATTGGATTCTCACCCAGTCACCGGCTGTCGTCACAGCACTTTGCTGTCAAAGCAGATTTCCTCCTCCACGTATTAAAGTTGAGCTCCTCTTTGCGGCGCATTAGCATACGCTCGGTGCGCATGAGAGAGATCTTATCACAGAAGTGGAGGAAATGTGTTGTGTTCGGGGGCATTATCAGAGGGGGGTGAGGGGGGGGAGAGAGGAGGAGGGAACAGACGACAATAGAGACAAGTGAAGATACAACTTAAATGATCTGCCATTGGGGAAATTGGGGCGATTTTTACAGAAAAACACAATCGCAAACAGAATATGAATAAGAATTATAGAAGAAGACATAATTTCTACATCAGGAAATTATCATCACAATCGTTTTTTCAAGCACAAGTGGAATTAAATGGACGCTATTTTGTCTCTCGGCCTTGAAACTGCCCCTTCACGTATGTTCTTTATTCAAATAACAAATACACAAATTATAGTTGATGTAATGATGTATCTGTAACAGGAGGAAGCAGAGTTTATTGTATCATTAGTGGAACCGTCCCATTCGCAGATATATATATATATACAGTTATATGTCTCCTTATGCCAGATTCCAAAATATATCACTTCTTCTGCCCGATCCGATCTGAGCAGCTCCTCCTCTCGCGGCAGCAGAAGATGACGGCTGCTAGAACCAGCCGAGCTCCATATAGCTAACAGCTGTCACACTCACAGAAACACATATCTCACGTTGATCGATAATTAGTGGGACTATTACATGTTGCTGCTCGCTCGCACTCCCAGTGCATCGCAATCTTACGAAGCTCCCATTGCTTTAACTGGGAGACGCGACTCCAGTGACGACTTCCACGGCCGCTTAGCAACGTGCACAGGAGTTAACCACGGACGTGAAGGGGCCGATGCCATTACAAGTTTTCAACATCGAGCTGCACAATCTCCATAACGTGTGGGTGTGTTTACACTCAGATTATAGATCAGATAGAAAGACAGACAGAATAAGTAGGAGGCTGGAGATTGGAAAATTTAATAAACACAGATGAGTTTATGCTGAAAACAAAGAGACATAAAGAGGAGACAAGAGGAGAAAGAGGGAGGGAGGGAGGGAGGGAGGAGGTGTGTGAGGGGGAGGAAACAAAGGGCAGGAGAGAGGAGGCATCATGTCATCTGCTCACTGAGGATGAAGGGAGGTGGAAGGAGAAGCAGTTTCCACTAATGGCCTCCGCCTCGGACCACCGGGACCCTGAGAGACACCGAAAACCACTAACATGCACGAGCACTAAACGGCTTCTGAAGGCCGACAGATAAATGACAACCCCGTCTAAGTGAAACGCACACAGAAACACACAAAAACACACAGAAACACACACACTAACACACTCTAACACACTCCAACACACGGTCCAGCAGAGGAATGTGTGTGGGCTCACTAGAATATCTGTTGTGGATTATTTAACAGGCTCAGCCGGTCTGTAATATATCACAGTTAGTCTCACAGCAATCTCTCTAGGTTTTATCTTATTGTGAGTTTGTGTGTTTGTGTTTATGTGTGTGTCTATACTACATATCATTTATTTATAGACCCTGTGCAGTGTGTGTGTGTGTGTGTGTGTGTCTGCAGGGACGGAGCAGCCATCAGTCACTGTTTAAGAAAGCAAGGCCCCGGAGGTGAATTACGGTTACAGGGAGATGATGTATCTCTGCTCGGCTCTAACTGGTCTGGACGCTGTGGTCTGTTGCGGTCTGTTGTGGTCTGTTGCCTTATTACCACAGTGACTGGTTTCCAACTGGCAACAGCTAATCTGATCCACCGCTGTAATGGGTTCGGGGGGGCAGCGGGGGGAAGTTGGACTCTGAATACAGACATACATCATCAGAGGGCTGGTGTCTGGAGTCGTTGGTTTCTACCCGGACGTTTATTAAGATAATAATCTGCTCTCTTGTCTTCTCATAACAATGTGACGGGTTCCTGGAGCAAATCTGGTGCCTCCAGCAAATCTTCATGGACGATGGAGAGCCACCTTCAACCAAAAGGATCTCTTCGTGTCTCAGATTCAGCTTCAGCGTCAGCGTAGCCTCAAGTTTTTTGGCCTGTATCGTTGAGCCAAAAAACACAACTGAAGTCATATCCCTAACATCTGCTAACATCTGCTGGTGGCTGGTGAAATTAATTGTGTAGAAGACCTTCAAACGTACGAGGGACATTCACCATCTTGTCCTTTATTCTAAAATCAACCTCAACCTGCTTTCCTTAACCACTGGAGTCAAGTCAAAAGTCTTTTCTTTTAGATTTCCAGTGTTGGATTCTCTAACTTCTCCCTCATGCTCCCCCCACCCCCCCTCCCATCCACCCCCCACCTCCATTAGTTAAACCCACTTTGCGTTAATAGTCGATCGTCACACAAGTCAGAGAATCAGTCTTTGTATTGACAAACAATATAAAGTATTTCAGATTTGAGTGCACGCTCGTGGAGATTGAGCCACTTTATGGTCAGAACTCGATATCAGTGGCACTGATGGGGCTAAAGGAGTTATTGGATTGTTCCTGCTGCTGAATATCGAGTATTGATCTACTTCTGTGTATGTTGTTATTGTTAATTGTGTCATATGATGATGGATTTATTTTTGAAATGAGGTCAACGACCTCTCCTCTCCTCTGGATTCTCTCTTTCTCCTGGTTTGTGCTTTACACTCTGTCCTCTACATGATATTGTCTTTTTCTCTCCTATTCCCCGAACTCCTCCTCACCTCCTCCTACCCCCTCTCACATCTGTTCTCCTCTCTCCTCCTCTCTCTCCCTTTACATCCTCCTCTCCCCTGTCACTTGTCCTCTTCCACTCGTCTCCTCGTCCTCTCACTCCTTCCTTTTTCTCTAACGCCTCTCCTTCCTTCTGTTTCCTCCCCAGCCTCCCCCTCCACCTGCTCCTTCTCTGTGCAGGGAAGCAAGACGCTGCAGAGCAAATCCCTGCTGAACTCCTACTACTCAGGTGCACACTTCAACAAGCACACACAAACACACACCCGTGCACACACACACACACACACACACATCAGCTTTGTTGTTGCTTTAGGCTGTGATTCAATCGCCCGCAGCCGTTGTTACAACCGGACCAACGATCTTTACGAGCGACCCCGTGAAACCAGATTGTTTATTCATCACATTTCACGACTGAGTGTCACTGCCTTGTTTGTGCTGATGAAGACATTTTGTGTGTTTCTGACTGATGTCTCTGTTGTCCCTCTGCCGTGTGTTCACTTCCTGTTCAGTGTCCAAAGAGCCGGTTCCAGCCACGACTTCTATCGGTGAGTGAAACTGTTTCTCTCACTTTAATGGAGCCTTTATTACACATATTTGTTTTCATCTCTCCCCCTTTCTCATTTTAAGAATATTAAATATGGTTTACTGTTACAGTGAAGGTGCCTCTTCACACACACACACAAACACACACCCCTCCCCCCCCACACACACACACACACACACTCAGAGGACAGAATGAAATGTCACTATCATTTTTCAGTCCCCTCTTTCTGTCTTCTTCTACTCGTTTCTTCTCCCTCTCTCTCCTTCTGTTGGCCAGATTGACCGGTTCTTTGCCAAGTGTGTGATGATGCCAAGTTGTCAGATGTGTGTGTGTGTGTGTGTGTGTGTGTGTGTGTGTGTGTGTGTGTGTGGGTTGGGGGGGTTGAGGGTAGGGGCAAGTAGACTACATTCACAGACACACACACACATTCCGTCACACATTCACTTTCCTGCCACACCTCTTCTCTTCCATCCTTCACTTTCTTTGTTCTCTCAACTTCTTTTCTGTCTCTTTCTTTGATCATTAGCAGATTTGCTTTCATCTTTTCTCCATTCCACCTTCACTGTCTCCTTTCCTCTCCTCTCCTCTCCTCTCCTCTCCTCTCCTCTCCTCTCCTCTCCTCTCCTCGCCTCCTACGATATAGTTTTCTCATTTTGCTGCGATGCACTCGACTCTCAGTTCAGATTCCTTATTTGCTGATTGCACATCGAGGGATGATGAAGCAGAATGCAAAAAATCGCTTGAGCGATTTGTGCGATGGTTCAGTTTTGCAGCCGCTCATCTTCTTACCGAGTGACATTAGCGTTTCGTCGAACCATCTGTTCTCACCACAATTAGAAAGAAGGAGCAGAGATTTAAAACAAAACTACAGCAAAACCAAATCTGTTCTTTTGCAATAAATACATATAATGTGGAATACGACAGAACTAAAGGGTTTGATTCAGCTTATAGGTTAGAAATGATTTATTACATCTATTTCTGTTTTTTTTATAGAAGTGAGGGGTATTTATTTTGCGACAGCCAGATCCACTTAAACTGACTTCCATTATTTACCTGCTACTCTAATACAAGTTGAGATCTAAAGATGTTTTCACGTAATCTTAAAAAACACTTCCTTCAAAACATAATGAGGATTAAACCAAATTCAATTAGTTCTTGATTAATCGCAAATTTAAAAAAATGCACCAATCACCTTTCTTGTCGTGATTAATAAATGAAATGAACATTAATAAACGTGGCCAAGTGATTTAACCCTCTTGTATTTGTTGAGCCCGCAGGTCAGTACAGGTTAAAGCACTTCATGTCCATTTGTAGAAAAACTCTTCAACCATTACAGCAGCCACAGTTCACGTAAACAGACAAAGAAATGAATGAATGGAAGAATGGAAGAATGGATGAATACAGATATAAGAGGTAAACGGGTACCTTCACCACTCAAGGTTAGCCTACTCACACATGTTCTTATACACACAATACACATAGATATGGTAGTTCTGCATTTATCTACAAGCTTATATCACTTTTTGTTTGTAAAATGTTTTCAGCAGACAACAAGATTTAAAAAAGACGTTAAAACTCGGCAGCCATGATGTGTTTGAAGGTTGTAAAGGATTTTTTCGATAAAAGGAGAATTTGACGATGATACAATCGCTGATAACAAAATAGATGTTCAGTTAGCAAGGTAGCACACGCGGTCTTTGATACTTTCATGTTAATTGACCACGTCAGGTCGGTCTTTTCATGTGAGGTGGCCTCGGAGGGATTTCATCGTTTAGTAAATTGGAAGAAAACATTTTATTTTCCAAGGCAAATCCAACATTTAAACCTTTTCCAAAGACCTTCAAGGCTTTTTGAAAACGGATAATGGGAACCAGTGAAGATCGTTTTCAATAGCGAGAGAGAGGAAGAGAGCGGGAGTGAGAGGTAGAGAGCGACAGCGAGGGAGAGAGGGAGAGCGGGATTGAAAGGAAGAGGAAGAGAGCGTGAGCGAGGGAGAAGAAAGTTATTAAGACCACAGTGAAAGATACAGATTAAACACAAGCAGAAGGAGCTCGGGTAAATCCAGTGTGCAAGGCAGAGGGAGTTAGGCTTTGTGCGTGTGTGTGTGTGTGTGCGTCTGTGTGTGTGTGTGTGTGTGTGTGTGTGTGTGTGTGTGTGTGTTTGCTTTTGGGCCAACTGTATCGTTGTTCACCGTAACTGACTCAGGTGTCTCCTTGTCTATTGAAACCTTGAAACCAACACTTACACACAGTACACACATCATTATACAAATATATGCACAAAGAGATCATCAGAAAGTTACAAAATATGCACAGAAGTACACACACACACACACACACACATGCACATCAACCGTGCACAGTGTTAACATCGATACGGACGCACAGTAAATCCACGGGATCAGTGGAAGCCAGCGCAGCGTAGCGTGCATTTCATGTGCAAACACGTTTTGGTCTAAAAATCAATTTCCCCCGACGCTGATGCATGTTAACGGGGTTTGGCCTCACTGTTCTCTGTCAGCTCACAAAGCAGACGTCAGCCCTTTGTGCCCGGCCAAGGACAGCCCGTCACCGCTGTGAGCTCGGAGAGTCACGTTCCACCAGGCAACACCAGCCTCCTGCAGTTCATTACACACACTCAGTGTCACAAATACAGGGAAACACAAAAGAGACCAGTGCAGAGGAATCACGCCAAGGTCGAAGAAGAAGCCAAAGGATGAAAGTCAGGAACTGAACCAGGATGTGAAATCCCCCCCCCGCACATTACCTTTTCAAAAAAGGTCTAGATACAACAGAGCAGTAGATGATAATATACAATAAACACAACGGTTTCGCTTTAGAAGACAATTTTTGTAGGCGACAAATCATTTTTGTTCTTTGTAATTTACTGCAAAACAGTAGATTCATGTTAAAGAGGAAAGAAGAAGCTGGAGAGTTATGAAAACATTACGTAGCTAGTTAGAAAGATTTATTTACTTTGATTAATCTTTCTACACAATTTATAATAATAAAAAGGCAGTAAATGATGATATATATTCAAATTTAAGTCAGTTCAGATGAAGTTGCATTGACGAGGTTTCTCAGTATCAGCCTAGAAAAGGTGAATTTTAAAAGTGAATGAAGATTATGCTTTTGTGTTAGTAGTAAACTTTGCTCGACAATATAACGTGAAATTACACATTGTTCCCGTTCTCATTTTAGTCAAAGTGCCTCCGTTTCGTTTCTTTTAAATTTTTGTGTTAATAAAGTGAACTTAAAAAACAGAAAAAGACACGAACAAAGCTAAAAGTGTTTGTTATGTACAGAGTTGTCGGATCAAAAAAATGTGGAGCATTGAAGATTCGGAGAAGATATGAAAACCCTCCTTGTCCTGTAGATAAGAACCAGATCCTCCATCTGATTCTCTGTTCTTTCTTCTGCTCGATTCTTTGAAGAAGCTCTTGCACTTGAACCACTTGAGCAACAAATGTTCCTCTGCACAGAGTGAGAGATCTCAGCTTCCACCCACAGCCCTGGTCGCACTGGGAGAATGTTTTTTAGAGCGCAGCGTTACCGAAGAGCAATCATTCCCCCCCCCCAGGCCTGTTCCGCGTGGCATTAGGCTGCATGGACGGTGATTATGGCTAATGGTAGTCATTCTGTTTGGCCGTAATGTGGCGGTGCTGGGTAATTGACGGTGAGGGCCGGGGTGAGAGATAGTCATTCTTAACCTCTCTGTGCTCAGGGAAGATTGAGCCTCAGTGATCTTTTCCTGCTGCATCTTGACGACCTGCTCACTCAGCGTTTATCCACCTCCACTGCTCTCTCAGTCCAGCTTCTTCATCTTCTTATTCTGTCCGTCTTTCCCTCTCTCTCCTTTCATCCCCGGCCCGTTTCTTTCCTCATGTACATGTTATACATCAAAGCCTGACTTCACTTAGTCCAAATGAACAGTTATGATAAAAAACACAACGAGCAAAGAGGATTATTTTACTCTCATGGTCCTCAGGAAGTAGAGTTCACAGATGTGAAATCCAGATGTGGATCAGTGCAGATTCTATTAATCCAACAATCAACGTGTTCTTTGTTTAAGTCATCGGATTCTCCTCTGATCATCATCACATCCAAACGGCAAATATGTCCTGCTTCTTCATATTCAGGTCACACACATCTATAATGATAAATATTTTTTATTGTTAACGAAAGAAACTTTTCACTTTAAACTTGATTTAAACATTTGGATTATTTCACATCAAAGAGGCAACTGGTCGCGTTTATAGTTTTGTGGTAAATACACATTTGTTCTTTTATTTTACTGCAAGCAACCCAGCAGTGTGTGTCTTTGTGTGTATGTGTCTGTGTGTGTGTGTGTGTGTGTGTGTGTGTGTGTGTGTGTGTCTGAATGCTCTCCTTATTGACGTTAAGGTTACTATATTTAGCTTCCTCCATTTTGTATTTTAATTCCCATACCGGAAGTTGTGTCCATTATGAAAAGTTTTCCCCAATGTGCAAAGAAAATGTGTCACAATGAAAATAGTTAGGAAACATGAATGCAAATCACATCACAATCACTAAAGTCTGGTTCTGTAAAAAACAAATTATTAAGTGGAGGAAAAAAAAACACTGACATTAATGCGTCATAAACTATTGCAAATTATCCCTCACATCTCTGTTAATTATCCTCATGTACCAGAGAGTCGCTGGCAGCTCTGAGCAGCTGGAGGCAGACACATGATAGTGAATCCTTCCTCCTCAGCACAGAGAGAGAGAGAGATATCTTTACTTTGTGTTGAATAGGAAACTCTCCTGTGGAGCCGGTTTGTGTGCGACTGTCGTGTTGCTGCTCGCAAACAAACATCCGCCTCCGCACACTGTTCCACTCGGGAGCTTTCAAAGGAAGAAGCTTTTCTTCCACCTGTAGCCGTTACACTTGCATATCTGACAGACGTGCACAAACACACACACACACACACACACACACACACACACACACACACACTGTGGGTGGTGAAGAGAGAGGCAAGCTGCTGGGATTCTGTCTAGACCAGTTGATCTGTGCGACCCCCAGTCCAGATTCCGTCATTTCTCCTCCATTTATTTCCTGTGTAATGCGACTGCTCTCTACCTCCGCCTCAGTCTGCGTTCCATCTCTCGTTCCATCTGTCCTCTCCTCCTCCTCCTCCTCCTCCTCCGACTCTCTCCTCCACTCTTCACACGGAGCGAGGCTGAATCTGTAAACACATCCAGGAAACGCTGGAAAGTCATTAGGTTCACAGCGTTTGTCTAAGAAGTCTCCTGGAGAACTTTCTCTGCTTTTCTACCTCGTTCCTTCCTCATCTCTCTCTCTCTCCTCCTTTCTCCTCCTTTCTGCTTCCCTCTATCTTCATCTCTCATAAATGGGTAAAGGCCTCGTGTACAGAGAAGAAATACATTCTGCCTGAAGGTGGGAAATCATACACAACACACTGCCATTCATACACAAAGCTGGTACTTAAGTTGAATAATACATGGTTTAACATATTTTAAACATGTGCTTTGGGGGGATGAAGTAGACAGTACATCACAGAACTCATTCTACCATAATCTCTTGTAAAAGTTCAGTTATTTCGTCTGTATATATTTATTTTCTGTACAAAAATAAGTACTCTACAATATTTTACATTAAAATGACTTAGGACATTATCCAGGAACCTCTGACGCATCGTTTTAAATTTCCTCTCTTTCGTCTTCTCGATTCCATCGCTTCATTCTCCACCTTTCCTTTGTCCCCTCCCTCCTCCTCCTTCCTCCTCCTCCTCCTCCTCCTCCTCCTCCTCCTCCTCCTCCTCCTCTTCCTCCTCCTCCCTCCTCCTCCTCCTCCTCTCCTCCTCCTCCTCCTCCTCCCCCTCCTCCTCCTCCTCCTCCGGACAACACTTTGTATTTTTCCATCTCTTTTCCCACGCTAGCAGCTCAGTGTTCCACTACAGCCTCTAATGTGTTTCAAATATCAGGGCAATTTTTCATCCATATACCGATGAGAATTCCAGCGTCGGCTCGGCCTGAAATGAAGCTGAACTCGACCTTGTGCTTCAGAGAGAGACAGAACGAGAGAGAGGGAGAGAGACAGAGAGAGAGAGTCTCGAACATACTTCTGTTTTACTCTTCTTTCTGACGTCCTTGTGGCACAATACACGATGTAGGATTTTTAAATGAATAACACAACACTGGAGCTTTCAGGTTGATCTAAACCTCAGTTCTACTTGATTATTAACAGGCCTGATCACAGGAGAACATGTGTTTATGATTATATTCTGTGACACAGCCTCTGATTCAGGAGGATATTTTGCTAATAGGTTTGAAATACAGATTTACATGTGTGTAGAGGATGGTTGTGTGTGAGCAGTTAACGGTGCACACTGTGACACCGTGTTGTCAAAGTCATCCATTACTGAGTCTTAATAAAGTCACAAGGTGGGAGGAGGGAACTTTATATAGCACACTGCCAAGCATGAAGGACTGAATTAACTGACACACTCCCTGACAGCGCATATTCAGCACACACACACAAACACACATGCAAAAAAACTCCCAACACACGTGTCTCTCTCTCTGAAACGATGACTCGGTCTTACACTGACACACACACACACACACACACACACACACACACACAGCCCTGTGACTGTAGGCTCAATAAATCTCCCCATTAGCATTGAGATGTCTTCATCATAGTCAGTGTTGTGGAGCTGCTGCTGCGACTCCATTTCATGCTTGGCTTCATGCATATTTGACCTTGGTGAGCTTAACACACACACACACACACACACACACACACACACACACACACACACACACAAATAGACAAACTGAAAGGTAAGCAGTCACGTGCACACACTTATTTAGCCTGTGTATATACAATATGAACTCGCACAGCGTCATTCAGACAGGCCTGTGATCTTGGAGGCAGCTGGGAATGTTTTATAGTGTGTGTGACGGAGGAAATGGTTGTGTGGGCATTTCTTTTGTGTGTCTTTAATTGCCTGTGATAGCTGTGTGCTACTGCTGTGGCCTGTGTGTGTGTGTTGTATTGTTCTGTGAGTGTGTTCAGGAACATGTTGCGTACGGTGTAGTGGTAGAAGAAGCCGCAGCTCAGAGAAAGAGAAGAGTTTTAAAAAGTCTTATTTATTGTTTATTTAAAATTAGATCCAATTACAGTTAATTATCAAGAGCAAATATAGTTTTATAGGAAACAGTAAATCATCTGAATAATGAAATTGAATCAAACATTTTAATTAGTTTCTCCTGTAATTCTCCCTCCTGGCTTCTAAAGCATTAATCCATAGACTGTTTATTTACTGATC
>CM076717.1:25932864-25984733 GCA_038501795.1 Pseudopleuronectes americanus | reverse complement strand
GCTCGTTAGTTTCTAAATTTACTAGTTTGAAACTTTCCTTCAGCCCCTGGAGCCCCGGGCCTGATCAGCCACTTCAGGAGAAGTTGGACTTGCCTTCACATTGAGAGCAGAGGAACCTCCACCTCGTATTCCAGTTCAGATTAAAGTGAGAATTCAGAAGTCAGGGTGTGAACGTGTCCTCAGTTTGCTCTTCGTCCCTCGTCATCACCTCCAAACTGAACAAAAGCTCCTTGAGCCTCAGAGAATCAGGACAAGGGGAAACTCTCCGTGAGAGACTCAAACCAACAACCCAGATCTGGTCCTGAAGATCCCTGTTGATCCCTGTGAGGACGTTTGACTCTCTGAGATCTCCTCACTTCTCTTCCTCCTCTTCCTCTCCTCCATGGTCCTCGCCTCCTCTCCCTCCCTCCCTCCCTCCCTCCCTCCCTCCCTGAATCAGTTTGCAAAGGGCTGATCTGAGTTGAAGTGTTAACACACTCTTCCTCCAGCCATCTGCCAAACACAAGCGGTCGCTGCCATCTCTGAAATCCCTTCAGCACACTGAGTAAATGTTAATCCACCAGCCTCCTGTCCTCCTGTCCTCCTGTCTCGTCAGCACCTCCCTTCCTCTCCTCCTCTCCTCCCATCGCCCCACTTCCACTTCCATCTCTTTCCTCTCATTCTCGTCCTGTTTGTCACTTATCACCCTCTGATCACCTCCTTCCTCTTGTCTTTCATTGTCTCTTCATGTTTTCTCCTTTTCTTTTCTCCCTTTGAATCCCTCTCCACCTCTTTCTTCAGTTTCCCCTCCTCTCCTCCTCTCCTCCTCTCCTCCTCCTCTTCGCCCCACTTCCACTTCCATCTCTTTCCTCTCCTTCTCCTCCTGTTTGTTTCTTCCCTATTCCCTCCATCTTTTTGTCACTTATCACCCTCTGATCACCTCCCTCCTCTTGTCTTTCATTGTCTCTTCATGTTCTCCCTTTGAATCCCTCTCCACCTCTTTCTTCAGTTTCCCCTCCTCTCCTCCTCTCCTCCTCTCCTCCTCTCCTCCTCTCCTCCTCTCCTCCTCTCCTCCTCTTCTCCTCCCCTCCTCTCCTCCTCTCCTCCTCTCCCATCGCCCCACTTCCACTTCCATCTCTTTCCTCTCCTTCTCGTCCTGTTTGTTTCTTCCCTATTCCCTCCATCTTTTTGTCACTTATCACCCTCTGATCACCTCCCTCCTCTTGTCTTTCATTGTCTCTTCATGTTCTCTCCTTTTCCTTTCTCCCTTTGAATCCCTCTCCACCTCTTTCTTCAGTTTCCTCTCCTCTCCATCCATTCATCCCTCCCCGTCTGATCACCTCTGACAGTTTACGGGTTGAGGCAGAGCACGGTGGTGTTTCCTCATTACAGGCATCTGTCTGTTTCTATTTCCTTCTTCCTCCCCCCCCGTCCCCTCCTCTCTGCTGCCTCTCCTCCTCCTTTCTTTCTTTCTTTCTTTCTTTCTTACTCAGCCCTCTATCAGTTCACAGAGCATCTGTCCCATATGGTCATTTATAATTCAACAGTACCATGCCTTCAGAGTAAACAGATTCATTGGCTTTTATTTATACACATGCAAACAGGGGTATGTATTATATTATGTTATATGAATATATATATGAAGATAGAGACAGACGCTCACTCATCACAGTAAACAGTCACATGTTTATATTCAGTTTATCATGAGATTATCAAGATGAGTCACTGAGTGGAAACATATTGAATCATTCATATACAGAGGTAAAAGTTAAATCCCATCCTCCACCTTCACCTGATCGTGCCTTGTCCTCCACCTCCTCTCATCTCCTCCTTTTGCTTTTGTCTTCTCAGTGTTTTGCATTTTCCTCTCATCCTCCTCCTCTTTCTCCACCTTCTCCTCCTTTCTCCACCTTCTCCTCCTTTCTCCTCCTTCTCATCCTTCTCCTCCTTTCTCCTCCTTCTCCTCCTTCTCCTCCTTCTCCTCCTTTCTCCACCTTCTCCTCCTTTCTCCTCCTTCTCCACCTTCTCCTCCTTTCTCCGCCTTCTCCTCCTTTCTCCTCCTTCTCATCCTTCTCCTCCTTCTCATCCTTCTCCTCCTTTCTCCTCCTTCTCCTCCTTCTCCTCCTTTCTCCTCCTTCTCCTCCTTTCTCCTCCTTCTCCTCCTTTCTCCTCCATTCTCCTCCTATGTGTTGATCTCTGACTCCCTCTCTGAACTTGATCTATTCACCGTCTCTTCTTGGATGTGTCACTCTCTCCTACCTCTGCCCCTTCTCTCCCTCCTTCCCTCCTTCTCTCCTTTGTATCTGTTCTTCTCTGCCCCTTGATGTCCTCGTCCTGTTTCCTCCTCTTCCTCTGCTGCCCCCCCCCCGTGCACAAACTCACCCCAAAGCCCTCCCTCTCTTTTCACTAATGTGCACAATTGTACAGGTGAATGAGAATCATTACACAGGCTGTCAGTCTTTGCCAGGCGTTGTTAACACACATGCACACACAGACACACACACACCTCAAAGCATCACTGGCATAATCAGTACATCTTCCTGCATCATGTTGCTCCTCGTTACAGCTGAGGTTCTGTGTGTGTGTCTGTGTCTGTGTGTGTGTGTGTGTGTGTGTGTGTGTGTGTGTGTGTTCAAGGGTGTGAGACAGATACTTAAACAGAGGTTGAGGGCATCTAGTCTCTGTGAGTGTGTCTGTATGTGTGTGTAACAAAGGAAGAAGGATTTGAAAAGCAAATAGAACAGGGTGTGTGTTTGTGTGTTTGTGTGTTGTTGAGTGTGTGTGTGTGTGTCTGAGTGTGTAGGCCTCAGATTCCACGATACACAGTCCGTCCTCCTCCTCTCTCATCTTCTCTGGCGCCGATTCTCTCCACGTCTGCCGAGCTGCTCTGAAGTCACAACGCCAACAACTCCTCTGAAGTGTTGACCAAAGAACCACAATAAATATTAGCGTCACCCAAGCTGTCAAAAACACACACACACACACACACACAATGCTACACAAATAAACACACACACTTTTTGTACACACATCTAAATACAAACTCAGTGTATAAGTCCTATACTTCCACAGACACACACACTCAAACACACACACTTTCACACACACACACACACACTCAGACTTGTTCAGATCACAGCAGTCTGGCTTGTGGCTGATTGGCTGTCGCGGTGCAGCACTGCTGTGACATCATTCCTCAAGACGCAGCGTTTAGTTACAAGAGGTTGTGTTTTTTGTTTTCTTGTTTCTGCAGAATCTCACTACACAAAACCTTTTCAAAATAAATGTGTGGCTAAATATTGAAACATCAAGACTGTTGAGAGCAAAGATATGAGGCTTGGGAATCATTTTTACGGATGTTGGGGCTCTGAGGGAGTTTTGTGAAGCGTTGTGAGGCTGTTTGTGAACACAACCTCGATCCAGGGGATAGATCCAGAACCTGCTGGAGGTACGACTCATCCTCTCTGGCCCGGGAATGCATTCAGATCCCACAGGATTAGTCGTAGAGTGCAGCTGGGGAGAGGGATGTCCGGAGAATCCTGCTTCCTCAAGCCAATCCCAGGATTTGTGAAAGAAAACCAATGGATGGAAATAGAAATCTGACTTTCAGGGTCATCTTAGAGATGTTGGACAAAGAATCAAACTACCCTTCATCGTCTTAAATATTAGGATATTATGATTTTCTATGGATCTAAGGGGCGAATCCCCAAACTCTAAAGAAAACCCTTGGATCATAAAGGAGGTTTCATGAAGAAACGGTGACTGTAATCAGTCGTCTGGTTCTCTCCAGGCTCTGATTGAGCTTCAGTCTTTCTCTGATGTTTATTCCTGAACTCTGAACAGAAAAACACAGTCAGTGACGCACGTCGTCTTCCTGAAGTGTAAACAACAAACAAACAACAAGAAGAGACAAACAGGAAGAAAACGACTCTAAAGGAAAAAGACTGATTATGTTTCCCAGCTTCTCCTCCAGCAGAAGATGAAGCGGTTTCGGTCTCAGCTCTCGGTCGGAGGTACGAGCAGATAATGAGGATAATGAGGCTGCTTCTTAACGCCACTGACGATATTATTAATACTGTTGACGGTTTGATTGCTGTTAATCATTGTTCCTCTTCAGAAGCAGTCGGGGTTGTCAACGACACAGTAATAACAAAACACCTCGGATTTCAACGCTGATTTTTAACAGTTGCTCTTCATCGCCTCAGAAGGGGGAGGGGGGTGGTGGGGGGGGGGACAGATGAAGTAATGATTTCATCTGTGATTGTGTTTTTAATTACGACGCGGAGGATTATGAGTGATTGTGTTTCATCCTTCAGGAACTGCAGGGTGGCTGACGATTGGAAATGCGTTGATAGCTGTTAATGATGATCTGTGATCATTGACTTTATGTGAGGATTGATTGTTGATGACTGAATCAGAATTAATGAGATGTGCTGCTGTCTAGACGTCTGTGAGATCTCGACTGAAGGAGTTGGACTTTCTTTTACCTATTCAGTGCTGCTACACCTCAAACCCTTCTCTGTAAGACTCGGGTCCTAAAGCTGCATCACCAGGTACCAGGTACCAGGAACCTTTGCAGGAAATCTGTTTTGCATTTCCACCAAAGGGTCATCTAAAGGTCTCTTGTTGGGCGGTGGTACTTTATAAATGTACAGGAACCTTTGGATGAAGATGCCTGATTGGTTGATTGCCCCAGTTTTTGTTTTAGCTCGACAATCTCCGCATTAGTTTGGCGAAAGAAGGAAATTGGATCAATAGCATTACAACAGTCCTCTGCTTTACTGGCAGCTGGGGGACTGGACCCGTTGTCCAATTGTCCCGATGTCAAAGTTTCAGATACTTTTGGTTCACGTGTGGAATCCAAACCAAGTGGTTGATGGGCCTGCTGCTGTGCCAGTTCTAAACTGACGAGCAGGAAGAAGCTGAGCTGAGCACGACTCATTCATTTCCCACATAGACTATGACTCCTCAGTCCTGGCTTGTGATTGGCCGGTTACAGGAGACTCATCTAGACATTAGACGCACCTTGCACAAACATAAACGTGACTCTGATGATAAGAGTCAGCTCTGTAATTGGGAAAGTCGATTATTTGTTGAGGTGATAAATAAAGAAGAAGAACACAGCCAGGGTCCTGTAAACGTTTCTACCTGGACGTCGTCCTCTCCTGTGTGGATCTACATGTTGCAGGGGATTGTGGGTAAAGAGCTCCGGTGACTGTTCATTCATTTACTGTGATTGGTCCGGAGATAGATCGGCCTCTCGTCCAATCCGCTCGCTGCAGCGTCTCGTGACACCCGGTCCCGTGTGTCGTGCAGATTGTGAAACTCTCCTGAGATTAATAAAAGTTAAACAGACTCGACGGAACAGAAATGAGCGACTGGCAACATCTGGATATTTAACATGTGCAGTGACACTATTCAAACTGGGGCCATACGTGAAGGAATTAATTGGTGCTCACTGTCAGTTGCTCTATATGAGTCTAACTTATATTTTAAAAGAGTGTGAACGATGATCGGTGTGGCTGCAACTTGGATTCGGTGAAAACATATCGATATTAAAACCAAACAGCGATTCCCCAAATATAAATATTCACAGGGATGTTAAATGTTGTTTTGACACAAAGTACATGAATCAAATTTTGATCCTGTGTCCGTATAAAAAACAGGTTGTGTTCTTTTCAGCTGAAGGAACATGTAGTCGTTGATCTATTTTAGTTTTTTGAAATAGATAAAAGTGTAAATGTGTTTAAGCTCAAAGTGAACTGCAGTTTTTAAGTTAGACTTGTTCTAACCTCAGGAATGAAAGTAGTGAAAACACTCTAATTACCCATTCAGCCAACTTAGGAAGGGTCAAAGGTTAAAGTTAAAGATAAAGAAATTAAACTCTCAATCACTAATTGACCATAAAATCATCATGCGGATTCCTCTCGATCATCTGAAGTCATAAGTGACATCAGTTTTGAAAATGGCATCATTTAAAAAAATGTATTTCTCGAGGTATCCGTGCTGGATCCAGTCGAACTATTGGCACAACCTGAAACTTCTATACAACAAAAAATAATTCACGACAATATGTTAAGAATGATGTCACCGTGAAGTCACTGTGAAGATAATGATGTCATAGACTGTAAAAACCAGTACAGACACAATCTGCAGCTCATTTAAATCATGTCACGATGATGTCATCATTAAACTCACACAGTGTGCAGTGAGGGCGCCACTTCTTCATCGCTACACACTAAGTGACACAACACTGATTCGGCTCTGCAGTGTAACTCTGTGGTGTCGAGAGGCTGCTCCTCTTTCTTCCCTCCCTCTTTTCTCTCTCCCACTGCTTTTCATCCCCCTCTCTCCTTTTCCCTCCCCCTCCCCTCCCTCCTGACAGCCTTCAAACAGCTGGAAACAGCATCTTGAGGTGTGTGTTTGTGTGTGTTTGTGTGTGTAAGTCGACAACATTCTGAGCTGTTTGACACAGCAGCTGCAGGGAGCTCTGAATAAGCTATTACACACATTTTAACACCCATGCGCACTAACACACTCACAAACATATGCATGCATGGATGCTTTTACACACTTCTACACCCTCCACCATGCACACTAACAGACACACACACACACAAAGATATGCACGCATGAGGCCAAAAGGGCTACTGCACACACATGCACAGAAATACCACACACAAGTTGCTGATGCTGGAACACACACATCACTTGAAACACTTTGAAAAACTGCAAACGCACACACGCACAAACCTTTCAACACAAAAACCTCAAAGATGTTCCAGCACATAAGAGCAGCGGCTGGTGGGGAAGTGACTAAAGATACTTTAACACACTTACACGCCGCTCCATCTCTAACACACACTCTTACACTCAATCACACATGCTATTAAATTCCCTAATGCCCTGAGCTGCGCTGACAGCGGCGTGTGTGTGTGTGTGTGTGTGTGTGTGTGTGTGTGTGTGTGTGTGTGTGTGTGTGTGTGTGAGTGAGTTGAGCTCCGTGGGGAGTTAACTGATTAACTATATCTGTGACAGACACAATCCCTGCTTAGTGGCGACTGGAAAGAAGGAGGCGAGGAGAGCGTGAGGAGGAGGAGGAGAAGAAGAGAGGAGATGAGAGGGAAGGAAAACTTCCTGTTCAGCAGTTTTAACTTGTGATCGACTTGTTTGGTCTGAAAGAAACATTGTAAATATCTCAGAATGTGCAGTTACTGTTGTAAAGATACTCGATTTACAAGTAGCACCTACGATAGGTAAATGGTATTTGCACGAGTTCTTGACACCATGAAATCCCAATCAATGGCTCTATCATAATGCTGACATGGGTAATACTCATATTAGTTAGCAAGTATGATTGCCATAGTCTTATTACATATAACACTTGATTTTCTTTGACTTAAAAAAGCAGTGAGTTAAACTTAGTTGTGCATACCAGCTCGTTTTAAGAATTAACAAGTAGATATAAAGGAAACATAACTGAAGACTATTAGATGTATTATCTGTTATTCATATTATTATTTATACTTTTACCTTTTCATGGCAAGTCCCTTGATTTTTTTCTAAAGTGAGATCCACTTGTCAGATCTGACAGTGAATCACAAACTGACTTTTAGTTTCTACTTTTAACATCCAAGGATCAATAAAGACGTTTAAAACAAAGGTATGAGTTACAGTACTTTAGTTGGTGAAATCTCCCATCATGCATCTGTGCTGCATTAGAGCCACTCCACGGTATGACATTATCTTTCCTCCAGCGTTGTAAAATAATCCCTAATGGGCATATTGAGGCATTATGGTTTTCCAGCCAGAGCTCGGTTTCACGTTTGCTCTTTTCAGGCGTCGAGGAGACAATGGAATGTGAACGGCAGCAAGTGGAGGTTTAATCTGCCTCGTAACGGAAATGACCACAATATATATATCTGCAGGACACTGATACGGTTCCTATTCAATATCTGTGACTCTGTGATTCATTTGTCCGGGACTCAAACCCGAGCCCCGAAGGCTTTTAACTAAGTATCATGAGGTGTTTAACTTTAATTTGAAGTTTGGTTCTAGACAGTGACGTCAACAGTTTATATTTAAATGTCTTTGTGCCTCATCAAGCAAGATAAATCCCCGGTGGACATTTGTCTTGTTAGATGGTAATAAACTCACCCCCAGGATTCTTAGATACGCTCCGGCTCCAGCTGAGGTATTTTTCAAAATGTGCGTCTCACTTTTGATGACGTGGTAAATCTAACTTCTCGGTGACCTTTTGATTTTCTTGATAAGAGCCGCTCCTGTTTGCTGTGGCGCTGCAGCTGCAGTCATTAGGCGCCGGTGGCTTCAGCTTGTTTTACTTGTGTTCAGAGTCTCTGCAGCTTTCAGTGGACACACTCTGATCTGATGTCCCCAAATTACAGCTCTCTGCTGCATTCAGCCGCCCCTGCAAATCTCTCCCTGATAAAAATAACACAAAAACACACACACACAAGTTTGTTTTGTGTGGCCTTTACAGGACCCCGCGAGTTAACAAGTTTCTCCCCGTCCAAAACTTTCCCAGTGGCTGCTGCCGGGGTTATGGGGACGTGGGAGAGAGGAGAAGACACTGAGAGACTAAATGGAACCAAACAAAAAGGCAGAAAGTGGCGGAGAGAAGAAGCTGCAGGAGAGGAGGTGTTGCAAGGTCACGAGGAGAAAGGAGACGGAGCAGAGGAGTGGAGCTCATTAATGAGTAATGGCTTCGTGGCCCTTTGCCCTTGGACACCGCGGCTCCTGATGATGTTGTTGTTGCTCCAGTGCTGCAGATGCCAACACGAGCCCTGATGCAGACTCTGGGTATCGGCTCCTACACTGTACTGTCAATGGACGTGAATGTTGTGTCTCCACTTCCTGCCGCTGTACAAAGATTCAAAGAAATCCATGTTTTTCAAACACTTTTAATCAACTTGCTTTGGAGGATTGAGATCGATGTGTTTGGCCTCGGCTTTGAGGAGCTGTCATGTCTCTGATCCAGATGTGGATCCGCAGGACAGAGTTGAGCAAACACATGACTCAGCACTATTGACCAGGAAACTTTGTAGTCAAGACTTTGGCATTTTATCTCTATTTGAATTAAGCACAAGTTTGTAGCATCAGACGTAAGTGATTAGACTTCATTGAGGCTCCTGTGTGCTCCAGGCTGTTGCTGCTTTTAGTTTGACACTAAAATCTTTCTTAAACTAATTTTAATCTTTACCTCACTCGATGTGCACACACACACACACACACACACACACACACACACACACACACACACACACACACACACACACACACACACACACACACACACACACACACACACACACACACACACACACACAGACACACACACCCTGTCAGCCTCTTCAAACCTGTGGCCTGTGTCCAGAACTGCAGTGTTTGCGAGCCAGTGCCTCCTGCCATCTCAGCCCAATTAGAAGCTCCCCTCCCTGGGCCGAGAGAAGTGGAGAGGACCCCTCCCTCCCTCCCTCCCTCCCTCCCTCCCTCCCTCCTCCCCTCCCTCCCTCCCTCTAGCCCGGTGGCTCTCGTATTATGACAGCCTCTGACACTGGCCCCTGTGTAATTACTGCTGTCTGAGGGAGCCTGACAGCATGGGGCAGGAGGAGAGGGAGAGGAGTGAGGAAAAGAAAAAGTCGGGTTTGGTGAGAACGATGAAGGATGAAAAGACGAAATGGAAGAAGAGGCAGAGGAAAGGCAGAAGTCTGGCAGATGACCCCCTGCTGAGTCTGCTCTTACATGCAGGCTGTGTGTTTGTGAGCGAGCTGATTGCTGACAACAGGATCTCGTATCTGCAGAGTGGAGTCATGTTGCCTCTCAGCCGGAAACTGGGAAATTACTCAGATATAGAAGCCGCACCGATAATTCTCCCGGAGCTGATCCGAGACGTGATAATGAAAAAGGGGGAATTCGCTGAAACCCTCCAGATTAAACGCGTCTATTCTGTATTAAAGCTTCATGTTGGGTGATTCTCATCCAGGGCAGTAAAGAGGCAGAGGGTGCACATGAGGCAGAGTGGGTCTGTGAGGGATTGACCTCAGCAGCAGGGATCGTTTGAGATCTGACACATTTCAGGTGTAAAACCTTTCTGCTGCTGTGGGGACTTTAACAATCCTGACCTGCCAGCCATCGTTCAGGAGTCCAGGAGATCCACACAAGTCGGAGGTGTTTATCTGTCTGGCCTCGTGAAGCGTACTTTACCTTGTGTTTACTCTTGTTGTAGTAAATTAAACTACTACTACCTGGCTTCTTCCCCTCTGGCTCTTTCAAACGCATCCCGTGGTCGTCCATCAAACATCAAGGATCTTGATGCTCAAAGTCAAGCTCCTCTGTAATTCTCCTGCTCGCTCTGATCATGATGACTCCACTGGAGGAGTCGTTCTGTGCCCCCGACCGTGAATAGAAAAAATGCACACATCAACTCCAAGATATTCGCACAAAACGAAAAATGTGTTTGCTTACACTTGACAACATGATTGCTCCCGTGCTCCGGCTGTCAACACAGAGGGAAGCTGCGTGGTTACGAGTGGATATGTGAGTCGTCGACCGCCCGGTGGATCTACTCAACGTGTGTTCGAGGCTCAGAGCGACGGGTGGAAAACGAAAAAGAAAAGAAAATGACATGAAATCTGAAAAAAGGGGGCCGTGTTGAAGATTTGGCAAAACCAGTAGTTTTTTGGTAGAAACAGCAAATATGGATTAATACAAAGAAGTCACAGAAATGTGGTCCCTCTTCCTCTTCTTCCTCTTCTTCTTCCTCAACCCATCTGTAGTCTCCTCGACCTCTTTATGTTATTACCTCACCCCCATACTCCTCTTGTTTTTCAGAGAGTGAAAGTGAGGGGGTTGAGTGGAAGCTTATAAACACAAGAAGAAACATAAAAAAAGAACCCTGAGAGAGACGAGTGGAGATAATCAGACTAAATCATCTGCACTTATCTACCGTTGCTACGCTACAGCTAAACAAAATCACCTCTGGCCATTAGCTATAATCAGCCCTGTGCAGCGTGTCTTAATAATATGGACGACTATTAGAGGCCAGGACAAAATGATTGACTCTAAAAAGGGGGAGGGATGAAACAAGGGGGGGGGGTAGATCTGGTGACATGCCCCACACCACAGCACGATGTTCAAGCTCAAGTGAAAGGTTACTAGCTTTATATATATATATTATATAAATGTAAATGATAATCTTGTGTCTTGACCTGGAAAACAATGACACGTACAATCGGTGGTCATGTGCTGTTTTGCAGGTATAAGTTGTTATGGATCATCTGACAGTAAATAAACTAGCAGCCGGTAGTAAAACAGTGTTTGTCCAGTAAACCCAGACTCGTCAAAACAACATGTTATAAATCTGTGTTGTGCAAAATGTTCACTGCTGATGTTACAGCTTCTGTTAAGCTCACCTGAGTGGAACTCAACCGGGAAGAAGTCAAATGAAGTGACTGAATAAAACCAAACCAAACCCAAACCATGTATGTTGAATCTTTCCGGATGTTTTTACGTCAGTCGGTCAGAAGTTGTGACGCTCGGTATCCTCCAGATGTTTTTTGGATGAAAACATCTGTTGCCACCGAAGGAAGAAGACATCGATCTCAATGTTAAACAATGCGTCACGTTAAGAAGTGAAACCCAAACGACGGGAGCCGTGACGTTCGTGGGTTCGGACCCCAGCCAGACAGTTACTGCTCAGATCTGTGGGTAAATGTAACTTTAGGCCTGTTGTATTTTTCTGCTATCTGATCCCACAGACGACCACACCAGAGTCCGCCTGCAGCTGCTGGAGGGAGACCCCCACTCCGACTACATCAACGCCAACTACATCGACGTGAGTCTACACACACTTCTGTAGGGTTCTCCTTGTAAAGGAAGCTAGACCCTCACCGTCAGAACTTCCTGCTCTAGGGTTAGGGTTAGGGTCAGAGAGTCATTGCTTTTCATGGAGGGGAAATTTAAGATTCCACCTGTCATTGAGTTTTGTGTTTGTTTGGGGAAACGACCATGAGTTGTGCTCCTGGGACGAGTGGAGGGACAAGACAAATTAAAAGAGCCAAAAAAAGAAAGGGATGGAAGTAGGAAATAAAGGAAAGTGGTGACGTACTGAAGAAGAGAAGATGAGAGGGAAACGGAGGGCGAGGAAAAAGACGGAGGTCGGTGACTAAGATCTTTTGTTTCTGTCTCACAGGGGTACCACCGACCCAGACATTACATCGCCACACAAGGTAATTAAAGTGACGTGATGAGTGTGTGCGGCACGACTGTGTGTGTGTGTGTGTGATTCAACATTTGTGCAGGTTTAAATGTGTGTGTATAAGTGTGTGTGTGTGTGTGTGTGTGTAGCAGCCGCCTGGTAAATGTCGTCCTTTTGGGCTGCGAGGCTTTTAACACAACCTCCTAAATCTAAACCGTCCTATAAAATCCCCGTGACAAATTTAAGACCCCATTACCTCAAACCCACGGACCACTATCTGGGGTTGATAGCATGTGAGTGCATGTGTGTGTATATGACAGAGAGTGTGTGTGTTGGTTTGTGTGTGTGTTTGATTGCACATGTATGGTAATGTGTGTTTGTGTAAGTGTCGGATGCATTTTTACCTGATGTTTCAGTGAATGAGTTTGTGTGTCAGTATTTTTATATTTCTAATATTTCCTCCGTGTGTGTGTGTGTCTGTGTGTGTGTGTGTGTGTGTGTGTGTGTCTGTCAGGGCCCATGCAGGAGACGGTGAGGGATTTCTGGAGGATGGTCTGGCAGGAAAACTCGGCCTCCATCGTCATGGTTACCAACCTTGTGGAAGTGGGCAGGGTGAGTTCATCATCCGAGGGATTACTGTGTGTGTTTGTGTGTGTGTGCATGTGTGTGTGTGATGTAGAGGCTCCAGACCTGTAGAGGTAGCGGATTAGGAAAAATCAATAATTCAAGTTATTGTGTTTCTTTCAGAAGTGTAATTACATCTATAGTCTAATCACAGTCATGTAAACTGATTTACAAACTACGAGAAGCTAATACACAAAAATATGATTCATCTGTTATATTAATCATGGTGATCGTCTTCTGGGACTGAAGCAGATGTTTAGATGTCACAGATCCACTGTGACTTGTGCGTTGCAGGTGAAGTGTGTGCGGTACTGGCCCGATGAGACCGAGGTGTACGGGGACATCAAGGTGACCCTGATCGAAACCGAACCTCTCGCAGAATACGTCATACGGACGTTCACCGTCCAGAAGGTAAACGAGATCCGCACAGAGGATGGATATTGTGATGTATGGCTTCATTATCAAGGGGATCTGAACCCAACGTGTCAAGGGGATTCAAACAATTGGAGGAGAAACACAAAGACGTATGAATGTAAAGATTTGTCATCGCTTCCATTTATTCTTTTTTTTCAAAAGACTGAAACCTGGATTAACCGTTACAGCCGATGTGTGATTGGGGATTTGAGGCGAGCGTTGTTATTTGTTTGTTTCTCGCTGTTTACGAGGACGCTCGAAAAGCGTAATTGGGGCCCTTGTAATCAGGCGGGGGGATTTGAGTGGAGATGAGTGGAAGCAGAAAATGTGCCGTCACTGTTGTGATGCAGTTATTTTCCGAGGCTCTATACAGTGAATGGAAATCAGAGAAAACACTTCACCAGATTGTTTTCAGTCTCTTTCCTCATCATGGCTCATCCATTGTTTCTTATTTCAACTCATAAGACTTTCACCTATTCATTTATTTTATATACTTTACAAAAACATTGTCAGAACAGCATAGACAGACACTGAAATTCCTCTTTCAATTGTTATTTATTTCATTTAAAAGAAAAATATATTCTGCTTCATAATAATAATTTATAATTTGAAACGGTTTAGGTTTGGTTGTGAAGAGGGGTACGATGAAGTCAGCCATTTTGTTTAGACGGGGGGGGGTAGGGTCCCTCCTTTTTTCAAGAAGAAGCTAAAACTGTACAGTGAAAAATAAAAACACGTAAATATATATATTAACACACAAATACAAATATATATTAAGACACAAATATAAATATATATTACCACTTCACCACGGCACATACGTCATCTTTCCTTCCTGCTGTCTTATGTGTTTCTCTCTCTCTCTCTCTCTCTCTCTCTCTCTCTCTCTCTCTCTCTCTACCTCTGTGTCTCTCTTCTTCTTCTCCAATCCTGTATTTCCTTCCCCCCCGTCACTCGTGTGAAAGCAGCTTATGAAGACGAGTCTTCAAGTCCTCGCTGTCAGCTCATTTAGCAAGTTATTAATCCATACCACCTCTGAGTGTGTGTGTGTGCGCCCCCCCCCCGTACTCAAAAATTCAAAGGAAAGCTGCTTTTGAAATGCCTGTCATTCTGATGTATGCATAAGTAGAAATACACACCACACACACACACACACTAATACGTAATTCACTATCTTTAAACTACAGTAGGTTTTGCGACTGTATGTGTGTGTGTGTGTGTGTGTGTGTGTGTGTGTGTGTGTGTGTGTGTGTGTTTTTTTATAGATAAATGGTTTGTTCTGGCCTTTTGTAACCAAACTTCAAAAAGTCCTTTAATCTTCTAACAAACCTAACCAGGTACTTTTGGTGCCAAACGCGGTGCACTCCATAAACCAGTACAGACCATGTCTTTATCATCCTGTTATTCATTGTATTGCATTTAATCATAGTTTTATGATTATAGAAGCTGTTTGTGCCATCATGTATACATCTGTTATATGTATTTTGTACTTTTAAGCCATCGTCCCGATTCCCTTTTTATGAGTATTAGTTTATCTTAGCATCTTGAGTATTGTTGCTGTCCATGTGCGGCCGCCTTGTGTCCCCACTTTACCATCTCACCACCAGAAACCAGTACAGCACCACTGGGATTAACCTGGAGCAGACACTGATGAAGTCATATCTCAAAGACCTGGAGATGTTTTGAGAGCAACTGGAGGGAAACCCAGTATTAGAATGGTGTTCCAAATAAAGTGCTCGAGGAAACTAACACCTCAAAGCAAGATGCATCTAAGTAGTTTTAGCTGTGTGTATAATTTGTTATTCACCAGCAGCTGAAACGATTAATATTTTCTAGACTTGTTGACATGGAATAGAACTGAGGAGAACGCTTGTCCTGCTTTTAACTTTAATACCAGTGTTTGTGCCTCATGAAGATTCACTGCAGAACAATAAGAGATTCTGTTCCTCAGCCGTTGCAAATTTGTCTTAATAAGAAATTTAGAATATGAAGAGAATCGTATAAATTGATGCTTTTATGTTTTTTAAAACCGGCCCGTCATGGATGCGAGGCCTCGGCTGGCGTCTATCGATTCAGAGAAGTAATTTCAACATCACAAGAGAGCAAATCAATGGAAAGTCGAGTTATCAAATCACCTCAGTGGTTTTTTCTGGGTTTTATTTTTCTCTTGTCTGCTTCCCTGCGTCTCCGTCTCTCTTTGTGTGTCTCCGTCTCTCTTTGTGTGTCTCTGTCTCTCTTTGTGTGTCTCTGTTTCTTCATCCTTACCCACGGCACCACTTTCCCTCCGTCTCACTTTCCCTCTCATCTCCGTGCGTCTCTGTTTCTTGACCTCTACCTCTGACTCTCTCGCGTCTGCCGGGCTTCTCAAATGATCACAAGAAACTCAGCCAAAGCAAACAATCCACCGCAACCTTGTGTGCACCAGAGCAGACCGGTGCGCTTTCAAAAGAGCAATTTCCTCTCGGTTCTATTCTGGGATAGAGCAAAGTGAACTCCGTTTAAGATCCGTTGAGTTTCCAACAGTATCAGACGATCCGTCGGTGTAAATTATTAAAAAAGGAGCCGGTGGAGCTGTGGAGACTCGAGCTGCTGGAAGCTGGAGAAAGGCTCATACATATCTAATACTGCATTTTGCGAGCTGTCAAAAAGTTGGGAAATGAATCCGTCCCACGAGGAGAGATGTGGCTGGATGGCCCCGAGACGCACCTCGGGATCGGGAGTTGGATCCAGGAGCCTTCAGGCGGCTGGAGTGAAGTCAGCTGTCTCCATCAAGGTGGAACGCACCGTCAGAGCTACACGGTTAAAACCTGACAGGTCTGAATTTGACAGAACACCTGGAGCTGTCCCAGAAACTTCATCGACAGTGTGTGACGTCCTGGATTCATGGGCCTGTCGGGGCAGAAGAACCAGGTTCTCAACCCGACATGGACACGACATCACTTCTTTAGTAGCTTCAACTCCCCTGCTCATTAACATCAAGTTAATAGGTTACGGATAAACACGATCATCCGGCCCCCTGGTGGCTGTCAATCCAATATGTCTCCTCTTTTTGCTCCGTTTCTCTGCTCCACCACCTCTCAAGGAACATATAAAAGATATTTGCTGACTCTGTAATCTGCTGCCTACAATAACATAGCTGTGAGAACAAATCAGTGAAGTTATGGATCAGTCGGACCATAAAGATGATATTAATATGATGATAATAATTAATTAGAGGAAAATACCACGATAGCCACTTTAAAATTTAAATGTCACTTTATCAACTTTGTCGCAGAAAGAATTGTTGTAATACTTTAACTCACCACCACTGCAGCAACTTTATGAATCTTAATTTACAACAGGTCTGCTGTCTTTCCACCTGCTTCAGTCATATTGTCCAAAAATAAGGACATTTCAAAACAAACAAATCCCAGTGTCAATCAATCCTCACCACATTGGCTCAGTAGTTTTTTTCTGTAATCCTGTGAACAGACAAATTACTGTTACTTATAACATCATAAACATTTCATAAATTTGTGCAGAATTTCATACACTGTGAAAATCAGATCTCTAGAAACCGATGATTCTTGTCATAACAAATTTTAAGTTATTTGCGTCCAACCATCGGCTGCCGGATCGTGACTGAACCAGAACTAAAGTCCTGATTCTTCTTCTGTTTAACAGGAAACACAGAACACAACAATTTGTTAATATAAATATCAATCTATAATCTCAACGTTCCCATTGTTACACAGTTTAGTATTTACAAGCTCTTCGTGTTTCTCGAAAGTCCGTCATTAAAATGTCAAGATGCTATCACACATGGGAGCCACAACAGAAGCCTCTCGCCATTTTCATTTTCCTATCATCTCTATTGTTTTGCACTAATCTGTCTATTTCTGTGTCTCTGAGAAAAGTTGCAATTTGGATTTATGTTTATCTTTCTTCACCGCGGAAATCAGAGTGCTTTTCTCACTATATTCAATTTCATAGTTGCAATAACACATTATTCTGTTCATCTTTGAGCACTTGTGATATTTTAGCTCTCACAGAAAGGAGCAAAAAATCTCTGTTAGATATCATCTCCTTGAAGTCAGAATTTCTTCAGATTTCAGATTTCCCTGTAAATTAATCAATGAGCCTCTTGTTCCCAGAAGTGGCCCAAGAGCCAATCTCGACCTCCATGAGATCGATTTGTTCTCCGTATGAAGCCAAAGATCCGTGACACGTCTCCTTGTCCACCCCCCCCCCGAAAGAGCCACGATGAGATCCACAGGATGACCGTGGGCTTTCCAGGCAGAGACAGAATCTTACGCCCGTGTGTGTTTCTTTTCAGAAGGGTCACCACGAGATCCGCGAGCTCCGGCAGTTTCATTTCACCAGCTGGCCGGACCACGGCGTTCCCTGCTACGCCACCGGGCTGCTGGGCTTCATCCGACAGGTCAAGTTCCTCAACCCGCCGGACGCCGGGCCCATCGTGGCGCACTGCAGGTGAGAGCACAGACACACAAACGCACAGTCACAGGTTTGATTCAGCAGATAAACCTAACTCCCTGGACGCTGCCGGACGAGGACAAACACACACAGCGTCTCACTCGGCTGTGCAGAGTCTCACAGGGCCAGAGTAACACAAAGCATGAAAAACAAGCGCACATATTGTTCCTTTGGTTTGTTTGTTAGTCTGTCAATATGTTTCCTTTTTTGATTTGATTTATTTCAAGCATATTACCAATTTTTTGCTTAACATCACTAGAATCAGGATTAAACTGGTTGTTTATGATGCCAATCACTTTTCACTGTGGTTGCACACGTGTGTACAATCAGCACCATAATCACCAGTAATTATGTTCAACATATTGTTATTGAGTTGTTATGTTTTGTTGTTATTGTGCTAAATGGAAATATATCTGCACTTTCGTCCATGAGAGACTATTTGTTCAGGTGTTTACTTTCTATGAGGATAAGTTAATTTGAATTAGACTTACAGAGCTTAAAGATAAACTCCTCATGTCATATTCAAACCTCCCATTACTCCGACCATACACACTTAATGTACTTTTGCATGATGTATAAAATATTTCATTGACTGTTATTATAAAACGGGAAGTTTTCTTTTGACCACAAAGTTTCATGTCATTAATTTATGTGGTGTGAAACTAAACCTTATCAAACCAGAATTTCACTTCATTGCACAAACAAATTATTATTGTATCCCCATTTTTAAAAGCTATATTTTAAGCCCTTTTTACTTTAGAATAAATCAGATGACAATTCAGTTTGTATTATTCAATATTAAACCTGTTTTATTGAACAGTATCAAAGCTGCACACAGCAAATCATCTTTTCCATTTTTTCCTTTCCTCTGCTCCCCCGCTCCTCCTCCAATAAAACCAGTTATCAGGTTATCAGTATCAATAAAATCTCACACACACACACACACACACACACACGCACACACACACAGACACACAAACCAATCTCCCTCGTTCTGTAAATTAGATCAATGGCGTTAACCTTTAGAAAAAGTGGCCACCAGAGAAAAGAAGAGAAAAGAGATTCACCTCCACTCTGCTTTTATCAGAGCGATGACAGTTTGAAGATCCCCCTGGTGGCGATACACTTAACCTGCGTGTTCTGTTCTTTACGGGACGTCACAGTTCAACTCAGCTTGAAAAGGTCAGCGCCCTGACAAGCTATGAAAAAAGGTTCGGAGCAGATTCCTCATATCGCCTGCAGGCTTTTTAATTTAATGTATTTCATTTAGTGGCCCGGCTTACTGCAACAAATACCTGTGAGTGGCCAGAGAGGGAATTGAACTACTAACCCTGGCTAGCTTATAACGTTTAGGACGCTCTCTGTTCACTAACACATCACGAGTTAAAGAGTTAGGACAGTTCCCTTTTTACCTATGATTTAATTGTTTTTTCTGCATATTTACTAGATTATTAATTAACAATTGCTTTTATTCAGTTTTAAATTAAAAAACAACTTAATTTGTCCCCAGAGGGAAATTCTAAGGCCCATAGCAAAAACTAACAAACTTAAAAACAAGAAAAAAAACAGAGTCGTCATCGGTGCAATGTTCAGGGACAATTAAAACAAATCAGTGCATTATTATAGAATAACAAAGTAAGAGAAGTGAATATGAATGATTAAAGGACGGTGAGCAGGAGAACGGCTGTGAGGAGTCGAGGCAGCTTATCCATCTCGGAGGATTCTGCTCCTGTAGCGCGGCGGCAGTGTAAACGCCCGGGACGGAGACCGAGCGGCCGTTTGATGGAGGGAGAAGTTTGTGTGTCAGACACACAACGGACACACAAACAGGGCGAGCAGTGTCGTAAACACGCGGCCGCGGGATGTGGACGGACAGGCAGCAACTTATGGCCATCACTTCCAATTTCCAGGGGGCGGCCGTGATGCCACTGGCCTGTGTCACGAGGCGTTGAGAACACACACAGCTTCACACATGCACACACGCTTTGAGAACACACACAGCTACACACATGCACACACACACAGAGGCCCAGCAGGAGCCTGCTCTCAACATTAATCACAGGGGTTGACAGGTAATCTGCAGAGGCGCTCCCTCCTTTCCTCTCTCTTTCTCCCCCTCCATCTTTCCTTCCCTCTCTCACCTCTTATCTCTCCCTTCACCCTTCTCTCCAGCTGTCTATGGGCGACTGTCAGGGGGATTGCAGAGTGAAAGATAGGTCTCTCTCCTCCCTCTCCTCATCCCTCCATACCTCATCCTCCCAGCTCTCCGGCTCCATCCCTCTATCTGCACCTCCTTTCCTCCCTTGATCGCTCCCCGGTGACGACCACTTCTTCTAACCTCCTCCCTCAGGTCTCTCTCCCCCCCCCCAGCTCTCCCTCCATCCATCCATCTGCTCCTCTGTCCCTCCATCGGTCTTTTCCCTCAAGGAATTAGAGTTCAGGATGTGTCGCCTTAACACCTGACATTAGTATTAAACTGTGTGTAGGTGTGTGTGTGAGTGTGTGTGTGTGTGTGTGTGTGTCAGGTAGAGAGTCCGCCCTTATATACTTTCACATGTATAAGATCTTCAGAAGAATCCTGATTGATCGTCTTTTCAAACACTGAAAACACGTTTGCGTTGTCCTGACCTCCAGTGAAAGATTATTAATAACATGTTTGTCCAGTTTCAAAGCTACACAACAGGGTGTCATCACCAGAGATGTGATGTGTATGTATATGACGAGGTGGTTGTTGTGTGTCTGCAGTGCGGGTGCAGGGAGGACGGGCTGCTTCATCGCGGTGGACATCATGTTGGACATGGCGGAGACCGAAGGCGTCGTGGACATTTTCAACTGCATCCGAGAGCTGAGGTCACAGAGAGTCAACATGGTGCAGACGGAGGTGGGTGTGCACACGCACAATGCATCGCACACATGTAGCAGCGCGTAGATCAGAGGTGTCAGTGCGGCCAGGCTGACCTGGTGGGGGCAGAGGTGACGCTGCGTGCACACAGACACACAAACACTGTTTTTATTAGACAATCTGACCTCTGTAGGAGGAATGAAAGTGTGTCCACCTCCACATCTCTTTAGATTTATGTGGTGATAGTGCCCAGTTTGTGTTGTGAGCTCATGCTTTGTGCAGTTTGTGTGTCTGTATTTAATGTTGGAGAAGCTGAAGGTTAAAAAGAGAGTCTCTGGATTTATCCTTTATATCATCAGTCTTTAACTGTTGAGTAATAGATTACTTTCATGTAGAAAAAAGACGCACACAGCTAGACGGCAAGTTTGTCGTAAGGTTGTTTCTACTTTTCCAAATAGTTTTAAAATTACTTTTTATATTAGCACTACTTAACTTTCTTCAGGGCCGAAGTGATTTTATTCATTTGTAATTTCTTTAGTGATTTAGAACAGTGACTCTATTACTATTACATCACTAGTTTAATTAGAAAACCAAGCTGAGTCATGAATTAGTGAAGTTAAGTCCTTGATTTCTCGAGGTTTATATTCTATTCAAGTCGTTTTGTCCTCCTGGGACTCCGGTGACTTCCTGTCCTTTACACAGTGTCTTCATTTGTTCTTATTCTGCACTTTCAGTCACTTCAGAGTCTCTTCAAACGTCTCACTGCGGAACAGAAATATTCATTTCGTCTCAAGCTACCTTAAGCCGACCTAATCCGTCCCGCCTCTGCATTCCATTTGTGCCACTGATGAAAACCTTTCAAATCCTAAAAGTCAACTTCACCAGGAATAAACAGCCTCATGTTCTGAGTGACAGCCGGAGCCGGCAGCCGGAGGCGGGACCTGACTCCTGAACGGGTTTCAGAACAGCCGGGTTCAGAAAAAGTTACCCAGGGCGACACTGAGTGTTTTCATATGACAGCGCTGAGTGTGTATCTGTGTGTGTGTGTGTGTGTGTGTACACTTACATGTGTGTTTTACGCCTCTTGAAACCAAGCTAAACGCATCCTAACCTCCCTTTTGAATATGTGTGGGAGCAATTTGAGTCAGAGCTGAAGCTGCTTGAAGCTATTATAATCCTCCAGCACACAACGCAGAGCAATTAATCCTTTAAAAGGAACAGGATGGTGTGTGTGTGTGTGCGTCTGCGTGTGTGTGTGTGTGTGTGTGCAACTACAGTAGGTAAAGGCCACAAGAGATGATTTCAGTGATGCCTTTTAAAACTCTCCTCTCAATAGCCAACATTCGACAGAGATACAGAGACAAAGCAGCAGGAGACAAAGACAAGTGAGAGAGGACGAGAGACAAAGAGCCAGAGAGAGGCAGAGAAAGAAAAACTGGATGAACTATCGGGACAGAAAGAGAGGGAGGGACATTAACATGCACGGTGGCGGCTGATGCTTTTAGCAGCGAGCTCGTTGGGTCGGAGCACAAAGAGCACACTTGATCCAGAGCAACAGACCCCCCCCCACCCCCCCCACCCCCCCCCTTAATTCACTGTGAGGCTGCTGAGAGAGCAAATGGAAGCTGTGCTCAGGGCGCCGGGTTTGAGCCCCGCCCCAGAGGCCCCCGCCCCACAGTCAGAAACTCACTGTCGAGTCTTGGGGCTCCACCTGCGGTTTTCCTCATGAAAGCCTGAGATGTGTGTGTGGTTGTGTTGACTCCTCTGTGATGATCTCGTGTTGCAGGAGCAGTACGTGTTCGTTCACGACGCCATCTTGGAGGCGTGTCTATGTGGGAACACAGCCATACCAGTGTGCGAGTTCAGAGCCATCTACTACAACATCAGCAGACTGGACCCGCAGACCAACTCCAGCCAGATTAAAGACGAGTTCCAGGTGAGCAGGGAAACACGTTTAAAGACTAACATGAAATCCTTTTGTTCTTAGAAACATCACTGTGCAGGTCTTTTGCTCTATTATCTTATTTAATCAGTAGTAGGGTTAATTGACTTGTTTTCCGTCCCCCAGACTCTGAATATAGTGACCCCTAGAGTCCGCCCAGAGGACTGCAGCGTGGGTTTGCTACCCAGGAACCACGACAAGAACCGCAGCATGGACGTCCTGTCAGCGGACCGGTGTCTCCCGTTCCTCATATCTGTGGACGGAGAGAGTTCCAACTACATCAACGCTGCTCTAATGGATGTGAGTGAACATCAGAGCACGTTAATACGTTCACGATGTTTCCTTCAGTTGTGTAACGCCCGATGTTTTTTCTTCTCCACACGCCAGAGCCACAAACAGCCGGCGGCCTTCATCGTTACCCAGCATCCTTTGCCAAACACCATGGGCGACTTCTGGAGGCTGGTGTTTGACTACAACTGCTCCTCCATCGTGATGCTCAATGAGATGGACGCAGCGCAGGTGAGACATGTCCAACCGGGTTTCAGAGTGAGACGGTGAACAGCCGGGAGCCGAGACATCGGCAGGAGCTTCACATGCACCGAGAGATAACTTTAAAGAATATGAATTGTTAGAGTTAGAATTAGAACTGCTCCATCAGAACGGAGAAAGTTACAGTTTTGTTATCGTAGCTTAAACTTAGAAAGAAGAGAAAACTAATTTTAACTTAGTCAGAATTTTGTAAACCTATAGAATTCTTTCCAGGTCTAAGATCCTAATATTATTATTCTAGTTATAAATGAACAGTCTCTCTCGCTCTCTCTCACTCTGTCATTAACAAGATAATAATAAGTGTCTTTGTTCTCGTCTACACAACTGAACTACACAACTAATTTGAGATGGGAAGGAAAATTGAAGATACACATTTAATCACGTCACCACCACTAGATTTGGTTTCCTTATCTCAAACCAGTGTTAATTGCAAATTCTATTTACAAGAATTTTTGGAAACATGTCTAGTATTATTTAATTATGCTTTGTGAAAATAAATAAATTGGAATGGATCCGTTAAAAACATTTTTTTTTAAAAAAATCTTTCTCTTCCCCTGCTTCCTCCTCACTCCATCTCTTCCCCTCCAGTTATGTATGCAGTACTGGCCAGAGAAGAGCTCGTGTTGCTATGGTCCCATTCAGGTGGAGTTCATATCAGCGGACATCGATGAAGACATCATCAACCGGATCTTCAGGATCTGCAACATGGCCAGGGTATGTCCACACGTCCCCTCCAGTCACCTTCAGACACCTTCAGACACCTTCAGACACCTTCAGACACCTTCAGTTACCTTCAGTTACCTTCAGTCACCTTCTCAGGTCTCACATCAAAGCTGTGGACCATATAAAAAATCCCTTTGTTCTCAAATGTATTTATTCATGATGATTCAGAGGCTGATCAGTGAAGCCGGAGGATGAGGGTGGAGGTGGAGGTGGAGGTCAGGGATCAATTCTGTTCAGGAGAGTTATTTCATACCATTATTATCATGTTAAAGAAATCCTGCCAAAAGGTGGAAGCAGGATTTCTTATCACTTTTATGATCTATAAAAGGGCAACAGACTTTTAAAGCCACAATGGTTTTTCTGCATACATTTTTATCCCTTAAAAAGAAAACCAGTGTGGTACATCACAGTTTCTCACACGATAATGGATGTGGAGTGAAACTACTGTAGATCGCCTGCCGTACGTTTGATATAAACAAAAAAGGGTTTTGAGTTTTCCGATGTATTCCTCGACATGTATTTGACAGATAACAACAGATGCACCTGGGAACGGGATATAAGAACACAGGAAAAGGCATTTTTCATTTCACGTGACCTTTACTTTCCTCGAAAGCAACAAGCGAGATGAAACCAGCTGCAACACAACTCACTGCAGCAGCCGGGCGAACACACAGTCCTGGTTCACTGAGTTCCTCCATAGACGCTCCGATGTGAAGATTCCTCTCTATTAGTCGTCTTGTTCCTCATCTCTTCCTTTCTTCTCCCGTTCTTTTCTCAACTCACCTCTCCCTTTGATCCCCCCCCCCACCCCCCCCACCCATCTCCCCTCTTGTTACTCCCTTCTCATCTCATTTTATCAGCCATCCATGACGGCACAACTCCAGCTCTGCCCTATTGTCTGTGAGCTCCTCCAGTGCTTAGTGAACTCCCCACTACCCTCCTCTCTATTTTCTAGTGCTGCCCCTCTCTATCCTCTCGAACACATCAGCAGTCGAGCGTGAAATGGCTCATATCATCACCACAACAGCACATCGCACACTGTGAGAGCAGCGCCAACCTCACCGAGGCTGCGCCACCAACCACTAAGCCACCACACGAGGAAGGAGATAGTGAAAGAGTGAGGGAAGAGAACCGCTTTGAAGAAGAGACTATATATTATATATATATATAAAGTGTTGAGAGGAGGGAAGGATCTGTTTTGTGTGTAAACGTTACCGTGCATATGTGCGTCTGGCAAACCTAGTGGGAAATCGCTCTGACAGTGACGGCAGGTTTTGGTATCTCTGGCGCCGGATGCCAAGCGCCTCGGGCCACGCGGCTGAAAACATTCTGTCTGCCATGAAATTGAATTATGCTTCATGAGATGTCGTCTTTGTTGAGTCCAATCCTGTTTCTTTTGAAACAACAATTTATGCACAAACAAGAACTAATTCAAACACAAAGGGCGTCTGAACGGTTCTGTGTGTATCGTGAGTCGATCAAGACCAAATACCATTTTCCACTTCTAAATAAATCACCTCAGATTTAAGAACATTTAAATTTGTTTAAGATGCCACTAAACCAGATTAGATTACTCGGTCAAAATTCATTCCTCGCTCGATTTGGACCGACGGGATCAGTTGTAACTTAAGTGTCAACAATCACAGCTTCATAAAAAACATTTTAGTAATTTCCAGATTATAACGTAGAAAGAATAAAACACCAACGTGCTCGTATTGAAGGTTTATGAAGGTTTCAAACACGTTATTTTCTGAGGAGTATATGATTTGATCTTAATTTTGAGAAACAACAGCTCCAACACAACTAAGACAATGATGTGAGGTTTTGGAGCACGTGAGAGGTTTTTGTGTTGTTTACCCACTTCCACATTCCCCATGGGGTGACTCCATGACGTTGATTGTGGTAATGGCGGCTCTGGCGATAACACCCCTGATCTTCACACCTCCTCTTCCTCCTCAGCCACAGGACGGTTACCGCCTGGTGCAGCACTTCCAGTTCATTGGCTGGCCGGCCTACAGGGACACGCCCCTCTCCAAGCGCTCCATCCTCCAGTTGGTCCGGAGGCTGGCGAAGTGGCAGGAGCAGTATGACGGAGGAGATGGGAGGACCGTGGTGCACTGCCTGTAAGTTCACACAGAGACACATGCATGCTGGGAAAATGGGATAAAACAGTCAGGACTTTCATCCTCTCCCCACAGGAGTGCCTCAGGGCTTCATGCTGGGGGCCCTTATGGTTTGTGATAAACACTTTTTTCCTTAGGTTCAATAATCCACTATCAATGCTCCTCATATCACTGTTATGCAGATGACACCCAGATATACCTGTCATTCCCACCAGTTGATCTCACAGGCCCCGTGTAGACTTGTGTCTGTTTTTCAGACGGAAAATAGGAAAGCTCCCTTCTTTTACAACCGAACTTTAAATCATTCTCCAACACGACAATCCCAGACTTTCCCTCGTCCCATTGATGACCAGTTTTCTGACAGCGTTGCATCTGTCTCCTGGTGGGAGTTGCACTAAGCAACACAAGGATATTCAGGCCTTACCTGGCTCAGCTCTTGGAACAGTCCATGGTTTTCTTACTCTTCTTCATTTGGCCTCCACCATGCACAGTGAAGACCTGAAAGAGAGTCCAGGAGGAGATGAGACTTCTTGTTTTTGCGGTTCTTCGGAGTTGCCTGAAATGACAGAAATTGCTTCCACTCTGACCAAAGTTTGTTTAATTGAGCAGATTGTGCACTTAGTGTTTACTTCCAGGTCCCAGACTGAACTGAAGCTTGAGTCTCGTCCCTCAGTTTTCACTTTGGATAAAAGCATCTGTCAAACGACTCAATGCAAATGTAGACGGTAAAAAACGCTGCTCACCAGGATGATAAATCAACTCAAGATCCAAGAAAGACAAATGTGCCCTGAGTGTGTGTGTGTGTGTGTGTGTGTTTGCATGTGTGAGGCACTGAGAGGTGAGAGATTTTGAGATACACTTAACAATGATAAAGTGCACACACACACTTTCAAGAACAAAGCACATACACCTAAAACCATACAACCACCATTAAGATGATATATGGAATAAACCATATCACAGGATTCGTCCATTTCTCTTTCTGTCAAACATACAAATGGTCTGAACTCAACATTCATCACAGTCCAGATCCGTCTGAAGTGTGCGACAATCATTCTAGTATAGTGATGATATTCCATTCTTTATATGCAATTATTGACATTATATCCAGTATTGTTTAAGTTACACCAGATCTTTTAATGCACATATATATATATATATATACATATTCCCACATGTTTATATAAATGTTTTTATCTGAGCCGAACAAATGAAGCTTCAATGCCGGAGGCTGGGAAATCTATACACAAGAGATCACAGGGAAGCTCAGCAACAATAACACAACGACAAACGCTCCCATGCACACACACTATCCAAACGTTGCCTTGAGCACATCACTGGTGCTCATCCAATCAGCTTCCTCTGTCACAGCTCGTTAGTCCAATCAGAACTGGCATTGATTTGTTTCCAGTAGCTGCTGCGAACTTCTGTTTTTGGTTAAAAAAAACTTTTAAAGAACAAAAGAATCTGAAATATATGGATTATAGATTGTTTCTACGTTTATATCCATGTAGAGTTGTGTCGCCTGCATGTTAGATCTGGTACGAAACCAGTTTTATAACAGTTTTTTTGTGTGCAAAAACAACTGTCAATCCTTATTTTGCTAACTGCCGGATACAACCAAGTTAAATATGAGAAAAAGTTATATTAATACATCTACAGTCATTGACAGTTTTTCTATCGTCTTGCTTTTAATTAGTTTTATCTTCTTTTTTATTAATGCCAGCATCTAGTTTTTTTCATTTAAGTTTTATGTCTTTTTGCTAACGTGATCTTATTGATCTTATTTCACGTATTTGATTATATTTCAAAGCTGCATTTAATATTTGACAGGTGCTGTATAATAAATGTATTATTATTATATTATAATTCATATATATATATATTATAATAAGAGCTTGAGCCACGTCCAATGCTGATAACTCTGCTAACTCTGGGCTCTTAACTCATCTATTGACCCTGATGCACAGGACCAGTGGTGAGATGCCTGGTGTCACGATGTGGAAACAAAGAGACGGTTGATGGGTTCACATCCCCTCGTTTGACCCGTGACTTGTATCAACCTGCTCCTCTAACCGCCATCGATTTCAAATGTTTAACGCTGTCCTGTGTGTAACGCACAAAGAACTCAACACAATAACTCGTCCATCATTTTCAAATGAGCCCAAATTCATTTGTTGTATTGAAATATTGGTCAATTTAGATACAGGCAACCAAAATCATTCAGGAGCAATTTCTTTCATAAGCGCCGTCCCCAGTGAATGTGAGTGACGGGGATGAAAGCTGCTCGCTGCTTCTGGCTAAAGACGGCAGCGCTGGCTAATCAGCCCCGGCTATTGATTTTCCCAGACCCAGTAATACCAGAGATAAGGAGAAACATGATGGTTCAATCAGCAGTTGGTGAAATAGATTTTTTCTTTTTTTTGCTTCTGCTCTCCACTTGTCCGAGAGGTTGGAGTCTGATGGGTCTTTAAACGCTGAACACATGTCTCATTTTCTGCAAATCACACTGCGGGGACCTCGTGGAGAATTGAGAAGCAGAGCACTTAACACAGTAATCTCTTTCTCTCTCTCCGTTTTAAAAATACACTTTTCAGGACGGAGGAGACAAACAAACAAATCGAACCGTCCACTCACGACAGACGACTCAAATATTGTAGCAGCTTAAATCGGGTGATGCGGTTTGAGGTGTTAACTGAAGACATTGACCGGCCCATTGTTCCGTCAGAATCTTTATTGCTCAGGATTAAGTTCAGAAATTATTGTGGCACCAAAAAAACTGATAACTGAATTCCACTCGGGTCCATGAATCGTTGAGATTGAAACAAACGTGAGCTGCTTTCAGGAAAACTGAGAAATAACGAAAATAAAACTGAAGAGACGTCTGAAAACAAGCAGCATATCAACATATCGAGGTTATCATATAACACAGGTTATATAAATCATAATCAATAGTATAATGCATGGATTATAATCTTAATCTTTCTTTTCAGTGTTGGTTTGGTTATTAAAATCTTTCTTGACACATTTTCCACATTTTTGTTGTGATCAAACATCCCAATCCAAATCCACACTCAATCCTTTTCCAGAGAATTATTAAAAAGAAATTTTTCCAGTTTGGTGCAGATTCATTTTTAGATTTAAACTTTCACTCATGACGAAGCACCAAATTAAATGCTTTAGAATTTACTGTTACACTCTCATAAAAACTCTCCTGTGAAGTTCTCTGCAGGTTCTACTTGTAGTTAGTTAAAGTTCTTGTACCAGTTTATTAAAGCTGCTTGTTATGATTGAAAAGGTTTTGTTGACAGACAGATTTTAATTTGCTGAAACATCTCTTGTACATTTATAAAAGATAAGGTTACAGCTGCTCCTCTGCCTTGACCCTCGTTACCACCGGACTCTGGTCCAGTCTTGATTTTATTGGGTTTTCTGGATGTTTTGCAGCAATTAATTGTAATATTAATGTTTGTTTTTAGCCCAAAGACGCAACTCACAGCTCTGATGTAAAATGCATTCAACACATAAAACTAATATGAAGTCAGAAAAGAAGTAAATAGAGAAAAATCTTTGCAATTTTAAATTTGAGTCTCAAACATTCACATCCAAACTCCTGAGGGTTCGTTTCTAATTCCATAGCAGATTCACAGATTCAACATTCGAACATATTGTAAAATTACTTTTTAGAATTAGATTCTTTTGTTTATTCCAAAAGCTTCTTCACAAGTCGTAGAATTTTTTAAGTTAATGAAATCAGACTTTTTCTTTCTTAACGATCCTGTTTGGAAAACTATTTCTGGTGGAGGTGTTAATGCAGAGCAGCAGCTCTTACTGGTGGAGGTGTTAATGCAGAGCAGCAGCTCTTACTGGTGGAGGTGTTAATGCAGAGCAGCAGCTCTTACTGGTCTTGGTGTTAATGCAGAGCAGCAGCTCTTACTGGTGGAGGTGTTAATGCAGAGCAGCAGCTCTTACTGGTGGAGGTGTTAATGCAGAGCAGCAGCTCTTACTGGTCTTGGTGTTAATGCAGAGCAGCAGCTCTTACTGGTGGAGGTGTTAATGCAGAGCAGCAGCTCTTACTGGTGGAGGTGTTAATGCAGAGCAGCAGCTCTTACTGGTCTTGGTGTTAATGCAGAGCAGCAGCTCTTACTGGTCTTGGTGTTAATGCAGAGCAGCAGCTCTTACTGGTGGAGGTGTTAATGCAGAGCAGCAGCTCTTACTGGTGGAGGTGTTAATGCAGAGCAGCAGCTCTTACTGGTGGAGGTGTTAATGCAGAGCAGCAGCTCTTACTGGTGGAGGTGTTAATGCAGAGCAGCAGCTCTTACTGGTGGAGGTGTTAATGCAGAGCAGCAGCTCTTACTGGTCTTGGTGTTAATGCAGAGCAGCAGCTCTTACTGGTGGAGGTGTTAATGCAGAGCAGCAGCTCTTACTGGTCGAGTGTTAATGCAGAGCAGCAGCTCTTACTGGTGGAGGTATTAATGCAGAGCAGCAGCTCTTACTGGTGGAGGTGTTAATGCAGAGCAGCAGCTCTTACTGGTCGAGTGTTAATGCAGAGCAGCAGCTCTTACTGGTCGAGTGTTAATGCAGAGCAGCAGCTCTTACTGGTGGAGGTGTTAATGCAGAGCAGCAGCTCTTACTGGTGGAGGTGTTAATGCAGAGCAGCAGCTCTTACTGGTCGAGTGTTAATGCAGAGCAGCAGCTCTTACTGGTGGAGGTGTTAATGCAGAGCAGCAGCTCTTACTGGTCTTGGTGTTAATGCAGAGCAGCAGCTCTTACTAGTGGAGGTGTTAATGCAGAGCAGCAGCTCTTACTGGTGGAGGTGTTAATGCAGAGCAGCAGCTCTTACTGGTGGAGGTGTTAATGCAGAGCAGCAGCTCTTACTGGTCTTGGTGTTAATGCAGAGCAGCAGCTCTTACTGGTGGAGGTGTTAATGCAGAGCAGCAGCTCTTACTGGTGGAGGTGTTAATGCAGAGCAGCAGCTCTTACTGGTGGAGGTGTTAATGCAGAGCAGCAGCTCTTACTGGTCTTGGTGTTAATGCAGAGCAGCAGCTCTTACTGGTGGAGGTGTTAATGCAGAGCAGCAGCTCTTACTGGTCTTGGTGTTAATGCAGAGCAGCAGCTCTTACTGGTCTTGGTGTTAATGCAGAGCAGCAGCTCTTACTGGTGGAGGTGTTAATGCAGAGCAGCAGCTCTTACTGGTGGAGGTGTTAATGCAGAGCAGCAGCTCTTACTGGTGGAGGTGTTAATGCAGAGCAGCAGCTCTTACTGGTCTTGGTGTTAATGCAGAGCAGCAGCTCTTACTGGTCTTGGTGTTAATGCAGAGCAGCAGCTCTTACTGGTGGAGGTGTTAATGCAGAGCAGCAGCTCTTACTGGTGGAGGTGTTAATGCAGAGCAGCAGCTCTTACTGGTGGAGGTGTTAATGCAGAGCAGCAGCTCTTACTGGTCTTGGTGTTAATGCTGCTTTCATGCCGGCTGCTCTGACGCTGACTGGCAGAGCGCTGGCTGCTGATTGAGGCTCGGAGCCAGTCAACACATGAAGTCATCCTCTACTCAAAGTCTTCAAATGAAGTCTAATTTAACTTTGACAAATGAATTCAAACGTCTGGAGTCCATTAGCCGAGCTCTGACTCTTTGGCCCCGACAGGTTTCTTTGTGCTGAACATTCAATCTGTCACTTCCTGTCGTTCTCTCTCTCAATTTGCCTTTTCTGAACTTTAATAGTTGTTCTTTAAATTCGGAAAAAGTTGTCATGATGTCTTGAATTCAGCTTCTGGAAACTGGACGGGTTTTGTGCAGTGATTTTCATATTTAAGCGTCTTGATTCTACTGTTAGAGACGTAATTACTTCTGATTAAGTGTTTTACTAAATTAAAATCGTATAATGACATCACAGCACAGAGGGCAAACCTCCACGGAGGCTGATTGGCCACATTATTGTTAGATAGATAGATAGATAGATAGATAGATTACTTTATTCATCCCCGAAGGGAAATTAAGTCGTCATAGCAGCCGGTACATTTGAATAAAATAAAATACAATACAATACAATAAATGTTCACATTATAACAAAGGAAAACTCCAACAAACCACAAAATTAGAAACAGAATTTATCTCAAAAGGTCAAAGAATCAACATCAATATGAAAAAAACCTGTTGACTGAAATGTAGTTTCTGTGTCAATCTGCCGACAAATAGGGGAAAAAAAAACTGAATTGACAAAGATACAAAAAAACAACTTGACCTCACAACATCTGAAAATGTCATTATGATTAATTGAGTCTTCAGCTCATGTTTAAAAACATCAACAAGAACACAGGAGAGATAGTGTTGACTCGTTCTAAACTCCCGTTATTGTTTTTATCACCTATTGAACTCAGATACCTGATTGTTGACATTAATTAAAATCCAGTTTGAGTAAATCTCCTCTAAACAATCTGTGAATCTAACGCACTGCGACGGCTACATGCACGACCCCATTAAATCACTCAATTGAATCTAATGAACAATCAGATTCACTCACACTTTAATTTACGATCTCAACAGAAAGTTGTTTTCTCTATTCAAACACAGACCGACACATTCATCTCTCTCCTGCAAATCTGTCGTATTAAAATCTGTTCAGGGTTTTAGAGGTTGAGGTGGAGGAGGAGGAGGAGGAGGAGGAGGAGGAGGAGGAGGAGGAGGAGGAGGGAGGAGGAGGAGGTTCCTGACCAGTTGGACTCAAAAGCAGCTGAGGTCATTTTTCACGTGGCTCCTCTCCTTCTTCATTCCCTCTAAGATTAGGAAGCTGAATTTAGGCTTTCTCACCTCAGTTTACAGAAGGAGGATGATGAAGATGATGATGATGATGTTAAATACCTCCTGTCCTCTCTCTCCCCCTCTCCCCCTCAGTACCGGTGGAGGACGCTCTGGAACGTTCTGTGCCGTCTGCAGCATCAACGAGATGATCCAGCAGCAGAACATCGTGGACGTCTTCCACACCGTCAAAACGCTGAGGAACAACAAGACTAATATGGTGGAGACAATGGTGACAACACACACACACACACACACGCACACACAGACACACACACACACACACACACACGCACACACAGACACACACACACACACACACATACACACACACACTGACACACATCTGGACTGTATTGAAGCACACAAATACTTTCCAACATTATATTCTGAGACTATCTCTGACGGATCCTTTGCTTTCCGCTCTGTTTGTCCCTCCTCAGGAACAGTACAAGTTCTGCTATGAAGTGGCTCTGGAGGCGCTCAGCTCCTTCTGATTGGCCGTGGACGCTGCCTGTCGTCCACAACACGGGGGACACACAAAGTGCACAAGTGCCGTGTGTTGACCTGAAACCCAACCTGTGAGCATGTGTGCCTCTGTGTGTATGTGTGTGTGTTCGAGAGAGTGTGTGTGTGTGTGTGTGTGTGAGTGGGAATAAGAGAGAGCATGCCTGCATATTTGAGTGTGTGTGTGTTTGTGAGTTTGTATCTATATGTGTGCCTGTGACGACAACACACACACACACACAACTTGTACAGAAGAGAAAACAAAGCTACAAACACACACTGGTGAATTGTGTGTTTGTGTGTGTGTCTGTTTACTTCAGTGACACTGAGGACTTTACCTGCTTGTACAAAGAAAAATGAAAAAATGATATGTTTAAAAAAAAAGAAAAGATCAGATGTTTAAAAAGAAAACGCCTCTCTCTCTCTCTCTCTCTCTCTCTCTCTCTCTCTCTCTCTCTCTCTCTCTCTGCTGGGCTGTGATGTGACTATTGTACAGTATTTCCTTTTTAGATATATTCTGCGCCTTGAATGTTGTCTCCCTCTGACGGCTGGATGCACACTGCAAGATGTTTTTTGTGGGGAACTTTCACATTTAGCCGAAGATCAAGCGAAGCCTCGACTGTGCAAACGTTTATCCTCCCAGAGTTTTTTCATTTTTATTTTTTATTTGAACGAGTTTAGCTCTCGAGGAAGAGTCAGTTTCTCCGGATCAAAGCAAAAAATAATCTACAGAGTCCTGTTAATGTTTCTGACATTTTTCTTTGATAAATTTCCTTCTGGCCAAAGAGGCTCTCGAGCGCTAATGAAACTTGTAATCCAGTCAGTGGCAACACAAACTCTCAGCATGGCTCCTCCTCCTCCTTCACACTGCAGACACAATTCATCTCTTACTTTCTTTTTGACAAAAAAAAATTCTTTTCATTTTGAAACTTCTGTTACGACAGGGAAAGAGGGCGGAGTCTAGTGCACGGTGCAGAACAACAACAACAACAGCATTAGACAAACGAACAACAACAAAAAAAAGAAAATCCCTGCCTTGCCTTTCAGATTAAATGTTGTATCTGCTTTTATTTTTATTGTTTTAAAACTACTCTAAAGAACTTTTTTAAAGAAGAAAAAAAGTTTCCTAAATGATTTTTTGGGGAAAGTCCACATCTTGTTGTGTGTATCCACTCGGACTGTAAATAAGAAAAGACAACCACAGTCAAACAAACAAACACACAAACACCAGACACGTCACGAACACACAACTCATCGTCTCAAAACACAGTCGCCCTGTCGTCTGTTTTCTACAAACTGTCCATTCAGACATGTCGTCTAAAAGATCTATAAATCACTTGTATTACTTTTTAGCATTTTGCACATTAAGCTGATCCCAAACTGCAGAGGGACCTAGAATGAGGAAGTAATGGGATTTAAAAACCAGATCATCACACATCATCGGAGTCTGAAGAATTATAATTAGTGACGTTTATTCCAAGATTCAAAAGAACAAATCAAAAAGCTACGATCCTTCTTTCTGATGCAGTTTCTCAATGTGATCGTTTGAAACTTGCTTTGCCTTGAAAATGCTCAAAATACAACGAACGAACATAAATAAATTATTGTTTAAGAATCAAGACGGAGCCAAATATGTTCACAACACAACTGGTGAACTTGCAGAAGCCTCACGTTTTCTTTTCAGGACGGTGTAAACATGCAGTGGTTTGAAGTTTCAGTTTTGTATTTTGTATTTTCGTTAATGTTTTTTTGCTCATGTGAACATGAAAATCTGATTTGTGTCATTTGTGTTTCGAAATGTAGATGCAAAGGAAGAGGGGGTTTATTTAATGGTGTCATCACGTCAAGTATTAGTATCATTTAAATTAAACCTGGATTCAAAGCTAATCCAATAAAACTACACAGATCCAAACTCCATTCTCTCCACTTTAGAATAATGATTATGGAATTAAATCCACTGGATATGGACTTTTCAGATTCTTGTGCTGATGTGTTTCCTATTGGATTCGTCCTCTCTGGGTGAATTGAAGTAAAAATAGAAGCTCCGGGATTTGACAGTTTCCCTCTGACCGGTCGTTTATCATTAAAATGAAACACGAAGATAAAGAGACAGAGGTCAAGTTTACTGTTCCTGACAAACCGGTTGAGGTGAGCGGCTTTTAAAATATTAATGGGACAAACTTACTTAATGGTCTGATAGGAAATGGATTTTGCTCGGTGACAGAAGGTCAACACAGAAGGGAGCTGATGGGGGGGGGGAGTTAATGAGGATTCCAGCGGATGTGTCTTCATCCTCGGATCCTCTCGGCTCGTTAGGAACCTTTCAGTCGCTAAAGGTGAAAAAACTAAACGTTAAAGAGAAACCTGCTGAACAAACATCGACACAATCATGTGATTTGCTTCTACGTTCCATCAGCAGGGGGTTATATATTTCCAGGTAATGGAAAGTTCTTATTTTCATTTAACGAAGTTTGCTCGTAGCTTTCGACGCTCACGACCAGAACCAGCAAACTCGTACGGAAAAAAATTGCTGTGGCGAAATGTTGAGTCTTAACTTTTTGTTTCTTATTTTGTTTGCCGGAGTCCAGTCCAGGCTGGTAAATGGACCTATCGTATTAAAGACAATGTGAATGCCAGAAAATCCTTTTTATTTCCACTGAGGCTTTATTGTATTGTATCAGTTGACAGCCATTCATCTTGTATTATATATTTTTATTTTTCTTTCTGGAATTGATTTTTATTTGTTGGTTGTTTTGCTTCTGTCCTGAATTTGTACATTTCTTTTTGTATAATTATTATTCTGATGATTATTTGTCTAGCAAAGTGTTGTTTAGATCTGGTGATGCCATTACCATTGGTTGTTTAGTTGTTTGAAATGTGGTTAACATGAAATAAAAGGGACCAAAATGTTGAATCGGATCTCGTCTCCTTCTTTACAGCCTCGGATATCGAGTAAATTAACATTATTATGGTTTTTAAATCATATAATCAAACTTCCCTGTGGTTCTTGCTGTTCGTTTTGCTTTTGCGTGACACCGCCTGTGAGGGATCCACAAAGACATAAAGCTAACGCGCCCACAACCATTTTTCTGCCACAATTACGTAAGGTAGATTTTTACCAGCAAAGTTGGTGAAGACAACAACTCCCATGATCCCGCACTGCATTGTGACAACAACGAGAACTGAGTCTTTTGTTGTTGTTTTGAATGAGGGACCCCTGGTGGCCGGAGATACATATTGTTCATTTATTGATTAACTCCACTTGAAGCCAAGGAGACACACAACAGTTTGTAAAGAGAAACCTGCAGCAACTAACACAATGAAAAGCACCTTGGTTAGAATCTAAAGCTCCATATCCACTGAGAACAACCTGCTCACTAACTTTACTCCATTAATCTGCTGTTTACTCTGGATTCCTCCACCTTTTTTTTGCCTGATTCTCCGTCAGGATCCTGGAGCTGCAGAGAGCAGAGCCTAAAAACAACACCGGTCTTTATGGGCTGATTTCTTTTCTTTCTAATCAATCAGAGTCAGTGATGAACACAGCTCCGAGCCAACGGCCTCATCCTTTATTTAGCTGCTTGATTCCCAAGGAGCTCATAAATATGCATGAGGCTGCGATTAGCATAGGCACCAAGGACAGGGCCTGTACCTTGGCATTATGACGATCAATCAGAAGCACTAAGGGGCTCCTCGGAGGGAAGCTGTCTGTCAGCTCGGCTTTGGGCTGAGCTGATGCATGCGAGCACACATCGGGAAACAAGGTACGCTGAAAGCATACATAACACACATGCATCACAGGGGTCTGCAGGAAGATGCATGGACACGTAGAGAAGCAGGGGAAACGCACAAGAAGCATCCGTGTGCACAACCTGAAGGCGCATGCACACAAACTTTCTCCCACAAAGAACACAACAACGACAACGAGCATCATCTCATGTTCTTTGCTCCATTTCATCTTTCTGCTTCGGCACCTTTTTTAAAAACCGAGTTTTCTGATGACTTGGTAAATTGGCTCATTTCGTTCGGTGTCCCTGACGCGTGGTTACCGGAGGAGGAGGCGGCAGGACGAGAGGACGGGATCACCTAGCACCCTAATATATATATATATCCACTACTCTAACTGGGTTATTATTGTAATTTCTCCCCCAGAACTTGTTACAAGGTTGTTTGGTGTCCGCTGCCGATCCTCATCCATCTCCACGTGCTCCATTTACACCGATGCAGGAGGATCAGATTCATCTGTTTCCACCGGTCAACGCTGTGGTTCATCCACCGCGATGCGCTCGTTGTTTCCTACAAAAAGACTTCGAGCAAGAGAAGACAGTCTGTCACCAGTCAGATCAGAGGCTTGAGAAACAGAGTTATCAAGAAACATTTAAAAAATACTGTTTTATTTGCTGTCTTTGTATTGAAAAAGTCGTTCTGTTGAAATTTAAGTAAATGTTTTTCTGGGAAATAGTTTCACCTTCTGACCTGATGTTTAAAACTTTGAAGATAAAACTCTTTTTTATTCATCCTCGAAGGATCCTCACTCATTTGGATGTTTTTTTAACTTTTAAATGACATTTAAGGATTTTAAATTCAAGGATTCAAATGCAAAGTAAACTGTGACGTCACCATTTCCCCAAACGCTCCATTGTACATGTACATGAGTTTTTTAAAGACTGCCCTGAGGAATTCTCAGTTTAAATGAATTAAAAATCATATGTTTTACAAAATGTCTGCAACAACCCAGCGTTAGTTTAAAAGCTGGAGCTCGAAGAATTGACAAATACTTACTCAGCTGTGAATGTAACGTCACTGCAGGTTTTCATGTTAGTGAATCAGAGCCACAGATGATAATCTGCTGGGAAACAAGCTCCATCTGCAACATGTGCACAGTGTAAAGTTCTGTGCTAATTAAAGTCAAGGTTTTTGGAGGAACTGGTGCAAATATTCATCATAACTGCTGTGAAAACCTTGAGGACTGGAGGAGACGCTGCAGCTGAATAAGGCAGAAGCTGGTAGAGGAGGAGAAAACGTGTGTTTTTCACGTTTAACTTTTAAACATGTTGGAGTCTAGTTTAACATTTGGAGCACTAGTCTGACTTTAAATATAAATGACGGCAGCTATGATCGGCTGCTTTGATTAAAACCAGCCGGAGCTGCAAGATCTCAGAGAGCGAGTCAGATCCGAGGGGAACTGAGGGACAGGAGGCTGAGAGAGAGGGTTTGGTGAACTCAGTTGTTGTACGGCACTCGTACCCTGAAGCTGCTCTATCAAATACTAAAGTTACATATAACTCAGTAGATATTTAGCTGAACGGGACATTTGATGCTAACAAAAGCAAACAGGACACAGAAGCTAATGAAACGAGTCTGATAACGAAGCCACAACGATCCGGGTGTTAAACCCAAAGCTCCAGGCAGCAGCCGGGTCTCACACCTCACACACTCTGAACTCCACTGAAGGACTCGGCAGCTAATTGGACGTAATGAAGAAGACGTGAGGAGCGGTCTCTCTCTCTCTCTCTCTCTGGGTCTTTCTGCTGACTAGACTTTAAAAATCACCAGAGGCGAGGGAGGCGAGGTGAGGACACGAAGAGGAAGGGGGCGAGGGAATCGGAAAATAAAAAATAAATGAAGTGGACACTAATTGGAGGAGAAGAAGACGAACTCGGCGAAGACGCTGCGTCAGAGCGGGTTGTTGTGTTGTTTACAGTAAAGTGGTAAATGAACTTTCTTCAGTGGTCAAACAGAACTTCGTGAGATAACGTTTCTTAATCCTTCTATCGCCTTGAAGTCTTGATCTGTTGAGAACTGACACCACCGCTGATTCAGAGCAGTCGGCTAATTGGTTTTTCAATGGCTCTGAATAATGCTCGTGGTTCTCCAATGTCAAACTGAAGGAGAAGGTCAAACCGCGCCTGAGGGCTTGTGTCCAGGTTTTAATTCTGGGCGCCAGTGTATTTCGAATGGTTCCCAATTAAGAGGACGGAGTGTTATTCTAAAAATAGTTTTTCCCCCACTGTCTTTTCTTGTCCTCAGACAAAAAACCACAACACACAGGAAAAGGGAGCTCCTAAATATTGCTGGTGATTGTTACAAATTTTAAATATGAGCTGTTGGCAAACTGGAAATTCTGCTCTGTGGTTGTTGTTCAGTGCAGCTTCAGTTTACACACATCTCAAATCTGCCTTAAAATGTATTGAAATCCCAGTTTTTGATGCCAACGTGACCTTTTGACCTTTGACATTTGCCCACCAGAATATAATCAGCTCATCTTTTCGCTCAAATGAACATTTGCAGCGAATTTGAAGGAATTCCCTTCGAGATGTCGAGTTCATAAGAATTTTATAAATTGTAAAAAGCTTTTTCTTTTGCCACCAACATCCTGTTTAAACACATGTCGTGAAGCTTATATATTATTTTTACCACAATCTTTGCTTCACCGTCCTCAAAGCGAGACTGAATAATCTGGATATTAAATAAAGATCCCTCCCGGCTCAGTCGTAGTAATTGAAACATTCTTCTGTGAAGTGATATTTAAGGAGCTTTGAGAATAGTTCTGCTCGACTCCTGCTGCCTCCTGTCATCCAGCATCACAATCTGCCTGTAAATGTGAAAACACTAATTAACTTGCAGCCACAGTTTCAGATGTTTTCTCTCATTACACCGGATCAGGATGGAAATAATACGGCGGCTGTTCTGGTCAAGTGTGTCTCTGTGTTCCAGCCCGAGGACGACGACTAATTAAAAGAGAAAGAGACAAAATGAACATCAGGGAAATCGTAAAAATGAAGGTTTGTTCCCCTCAGATGAAAACCAGATGAAACCTATTTTAAGATCTGTCAAAGTCACATTTCAGAAACTGTTCTGTTCATCAGAGAAGAATCGTTTTGACTCGACAGACGGAGCTGAGTCATATTCACGTTTAACAAGTTGCATTCAAACCAGATGTTTGTAAGTTGTTGTGAAATACCTGGAAACTATCTACTTACTTAAACACAGCAAAAAATACAAAAACTATTCCAACAAAATCCTGGACCGGTCCCTGAAGTCCAAATACGTCAGATACGAGCGCTCCACTACAGAGACTCGACCAATCACACGTCAGTCTCAGCTGTCAATCATAATGTTTCTATATCGACATTATTAAATGTTTTTGTATCATCATACGGTAACCAACGAAGGTCCGTGTGAAGAGAACAACTCAAAACGACACAGAAACCATCTTTAAAAGAAAATGTATTTGTTGTGTATTTGATGTTTTGGTTTGGTTCATAACCCGTCCACTAACGAGGAGGAGGAGCCAGCCACCAGGGGGCCATCAAGGTGATATGGCTTCATGACGTCCATCTTTATTTTAACTCGCCACTCGTGTGTCATATTTCTTACTCAATTCTGGAAGAATTTCTTTTTTGGGCACAAATTTGGACACAATAGAAAGAAAATAAAACAACGTAAAGAAAAACAACTTCCAACAAAAAAACTGAGAAACAAAGAAATTGAACTGTTTTTGGAAATGTGAAGCCGAGAAACACCGAACGAGCGACAGTAGAATAAAACCAAAGGTTCGGAGGCGTCGACCGAGTTAATTGTAAAACTACAGGTTTGTTGAACGGAGGCCGAGCTGCACATTCCAGTGAAATCTGCTGAATTTCCTCGACTCTGCAGTTACACACGTTTTTTGAAAGCTGACAGCGCCGATGATTATTATTCAGCCGCGGCGGCGTCTGAGAGCCGAGCCTCTCGTCAGAGCGGCGGACAGAGTTCATTGACTCCCATTAAGCAGCTCAGTATCACAGAGCACATGCAGCCAGACTCACTCACTGTCGGGGCGAGGCTTCGTGCGGCTCAGATGTGTGCGACTGACTCCAGCACTAATTTCAGAGCTCTTACTTAGGCTCGCCGAGCTTAACGGAGCATATTAGCCTGTGGAGGAATCCCTCAGTGGTAATTGTGGCTTAGAAAGACAGTGAGTGTGTGAGTGTGTGTGTGTGTGTGTGTGTGTGTGTGTGTGTGTGTGAGTGTCATGTTGTCAGGAGCCGGGGGATGGGGGGGTAAAGAGACTGATATGCAAAGAAAGGAAAAGAGTAAAAGAGAAATGGATAAAGATGAAATAAACTTGACAGTGTGAGTTTGATTGTGTACAAGGAACCAATCCAACATGTGTTGTTGCATTTAGATGAAACGTGTTCTCCTCATCTTCAGGTCGATATTAATACTTTGACTGTAAAATGTTTTCATGCTCTGATGTTCAGAAAACACACATCACTGTTCCTCAGGCTGTCCATCGCTGCAGCTCCTCTCTTCAGCCTCTGTCTCAAACACCTGGTCTTAGCTCCTGTATCTTTAAGGCTCACAGTGAATGTTCGGTGCAGAGCGGCGACCGCAGCCGAGGGAATCGAACATCAGACGACCCGTTAACGCACCGGCGAGCTCTTTGACTCCTCAATGGATCGAATGAATCAAGCTCTCGGAATTTTGGGAATAAGACGAAACCGAATCTGACTTTCTGGTCACGTTCCAGAACTTCAAGATGGACGTCAACTTATTCTGACGTGAGACAGAACATTTATTTATTTTTTATTTGCCTTTATTTTACCAGGTCAGTCCCGTTGAGATGCAATTATCTCTTTTTCAAGGGCAGCCTGGCCAAGACAGCAGCATACAAAAATGTCAAACAATCACAGGACACACAGAAATCACATAACACAGAAAGAAAAAAGAAAAAGATAAGGCAACAGGACTAAAGCTCCTGATTTACACTAAAACAAGAACAAGTGCGGTATGAAGCCGCTCCAATTTCTCTAACACGAGTTTTAAAAGTTTCAAGATTTAAGAGCTCCTTTAACTTGAGAGTTTTTTGTAGTGTATTCCAAGCAGCAGGTGCAGCGAACTTAAAACAGTGCTTACCAAGTTCAGTATGAACTTTGGGCATAATTAATAAATAAAACTCATTCGAACGTAAGCAGTAACTGCTCCGGGATTTAACATAAAAGATAAATAACCCTAAGTCACAGAAGCTCAGTGTCATTTTAAAACCATAGTTACACACAGAGAGAATAATGTGCCACTACAGTGGGAAAGAATCCAGCACATAGACGGCCCCATTAACCAGCTGACTCACTGCTGCCACGTCTCCTGTTGTAGCATCATTTAACAAACTGTGAAAACAAGTGAGAACAAAGTCTAAACAGAGCTGTTCCCTGAGTGAGCGACTCGTCCTGTGACTCACTTCCTTCTGACTGTCTCATCTGTCTCACTTCAGTCTGTCTCAGCTCGGCGTCTGTCCCGGACGCAGTTTGTCTCCGTTTGAGGACGTGAGAAGATGCTCAGAACTCGTTTTCACTCGTGAACTCCTCTCCTCTGCAAAGGAGGTGATGTTGTCCCTCCTGTGTGTCAGTGTGTTCGTCAGCAGGATTACACACAAAGAAAAACTACACAACGCATTTTCACACCAGTCAGTTAAAAGGATGAGCGAGGAAAGATTTGTTTTGTGGAAGCGGCGATTTCAATCATCAGTCAAATTAATAGTAATTAATCACTTTTTGCTCTGTTTTGTTCAATGTAAATGATTTTTACCCCAGAGGAGGTTGTGTTTACTCCCCCCCGCCCCCATCCATTGGTTTGTTTGGTTGGTTGTTTGTTTGTCAGCAGGAATTTCTTTACCATAGTTCCAGGGAATCAAAACGTTTTCTCCTGTATTGAGAGGACTGATGTTTACAGATGTTTCCAGACATGAACTCCAGAAAAGGTCTTTCTCTTGAGTTTGCCTCTCACTCACACGGACCACGACACAACGACGTATAGTTGATCTTTTGAGGGATATTCAGGCTGCGTTGGATAATGTGGATGGATGAACGGATGAGAAGGGCGAGGATGAGGACGGATGAAGAATGATGAGGATGAAGGGATGTAGGGATAAGGATGAAGGAGGGAGGATGGGTGGAGAGCTCTGATACAAACGGAGCAGGATGCGTTGATCAGGTGAACAAAGGGTTGATGGGTGATTCGAGGCGTGGCGTGGTGGAGGCGTGGTGGAGGCGTGGTGGAGGCGTGGTGGAGGCGTGGTTGAGGCGTGGTTGAGGCGTGGTGGAGGCGTGGCTTAGGGGATGGGTGAACATCCGTGGAGAAGCCCTCTTAGTTTCCTGTGAGGCAGTGGAACATGTGACCTCAGCCTGTAGAGACTTCCTGCAGGTAAAACAGGACGGGGCCTCCACTTTCCAGCCTGATTAACTCTGATAGACTCACTATGCACGGACCTGACAACACTCACTATCCTCGCAAGATGTTTAGAGCAACAAATAACCCATAATGCACCTCTCCGAAGAGCAGAGGAGGAGGCAAGATTAATGCGAAATGAAATGAAACAGCAGAAACACTGTAATCATCTGGATGTGGAGACGTGGACGCACGGAGAGAGAGAAATGATTGAGGAGGCGTTAAAATAACAAATTATGATCTGACTGCATCGGGAAACAGTTTGCTTCAAGTGACTGTCGGACACCGTGAGGCAACAACAGAGAAAAACACACACAATCTGAGGAGATCCAGACACACACAAAGAAAAACAACTGTTCAGATCTGAGGGAACAGAGAGTGATGGAGAGGTGAGAAGAATCCACTGTAAACATCCCACTGCTGCCAGTCGCACACAGAGCAACAGGTGATCATGTGCAGTGTTGCAGTGTGCGGGTCTGTGTGTGTGTAGTTTGCGACAACAAAATCAAGCTCCAAAATGACAGCTCCTCTCTCTCCTCCTCCTCCTCTTCTCCAACAGCTCTTCATCTCCCTTGTTTCCCTGATTACTTTATCCCCAACCTGAGTTTCCTGTCGCTGGTTCCTTCCCAGTTGAAATCTGTTTCCCTTCTTTAAAAGTCTTTTTAGTGTTTTACAAATATGAATGAATTTGAAGTTCATATTGAATTTCAGAGATATCAAAGAGAAGGTACGTGTGGAAACAGACGCTCACTGAGATTCCTTTATGTGCCTCATTGCTTTGAGGAGGAGAGTATCTGAGGAGCATTGTGCAGAACCAGATGTTGTGTGTCATCCCACAGCAGGGGGCTCTTCATCCTGATGTGCGTCTCTGTGCATGTGGTCAGATGTTGTGTTAACGTGTAAACAGCTTGTGTAGCGTCTCGACAGCTGCTTGATTTGAATGTGAAGCTAGAAAAAGATGACTTCTTCTGATGAGGCTCCTGCTTCTTACACACGCACACTCACACAAACACACACACACACACACACACACACACACACACACACACACACGCACACAAACACACACACAAGGTCATATCTGGGGATCAGGGGTTATGTAATATTAATGTTGTTGATAGATATGATTATTTTACAGCCTTCAAGTCCAATAGAGGAGCCTGAAGAAAGGTTCATGTACAGACCCTTCATATTTATATATTGGTATATATATATATATATATATACTGTGTGTGTGTGTGTGTGTGTTTAGGGGGGGGTGGGGGGTGGGGTGTGTGTGTGTAGTTTGTGCACTATAATCTTGCAGCAATCTTGTGCAATCATCTGAATGTCCAGTTGAACCCTGTGTGTGTGTGTGTGTGTGTGAGATAGTGTGTGTGAGTGTGTGTATAGGTGAGAGATAGTGTATTTGTTTGTGTGTGTGTGTGTGTGAGATAGTGTGTGTGTGTGTGTGTGTGTGTGTAGGGGACTTGGCCGTAATGTTTTAGCTTGACACTTTTATGACCTTATCAAACTGTTGAGGATGATTGCCAGCGATTATATCTCAGCTTGGTCTCTCTCTCTCTCTCTCTCTCTCTCTCTCTCTCTCTCTCTCTCTCTCTCTCTCTCTCTCTCTCTCTCTCTCGCTCTCTCTCTCTCTCTCTCTCTCTCTCTCTCTCTCTCTCTCTCTCTCTCTCTCTCTCTCTGTCTCTCTTAAACACACACACACACACACTCACACACACACACACAGGGTTCTGTCTCAGTGGATTCATCATCCTCACTCATCTCTTGTTTCTCTCTCTCTCTCTCTCTCTCTCTCTAACCTCTTCGAGTCTTTTACTCAGACCAGTGCAACCCTGTCTCTCTCTCTCACTTTCTCTCGCTCTCCCTCAAGTGCCTGCACACACACAACACAAACAACACACACACACACACAAACACAAACACACACACACACATAATGGGCTTCATTTCACAGCACATTGCCGCCATTATTTGCCATTTCTACTGAAGGCCATAATCACAGGGACTGAGATGAGTATACGGTGAAATCATTCCCTCTCCAGTCAGATCAGCCTGCCCTCACTGAGTGTGCGTGTGTGTGTGTGTGTGTGTGTGTGTGTGTGTGTGTGTGTGTGTGTGTGTGTTCAATATACGTATCTCTGGCTGCACAGGTGTGGGCAGAAAGGTGTATGTGTGAGAGTGTGTATGCTAGAGTTCACTTCACGTCTGCACTTGTCACTCTTTTATTTGCACATGCATGACCTTGTGCATCTTTGTTTGTTGCGCATGTGATGTATTTTTGCGTGTGTGTGTTTGTGTGCAACCAATTCTAAATCTGCTAATTCTTATTGGCCGATAATAAGGCAAAGTAGATCGGCTAAATGATAATCGTCAACTGCTTCACTGCTTCAAAATCTAGTGATGCTGCTCTGGGCTCTTTGTGTGTGTGGTTATGTGTGTGTCTGTGTGTGTGTGTGTTCATGTTGTTTTAGTGAGTTTCACTTGCAAAAAAAAACCCTTTTCAAAATGATTGATGAGTTAAAAGCGTGTCACTCATCTGTGTGTGATCCGGCTCTTTGTTTCTCCGTGCACACTGTTCCATTTGGTGACTGCTTTGTAAACGTAATGGAAGTTTTGTCAACCCCTCCCTCTCACAACTTTAATCCAATTATTTCTGTCTCGAACTGTAATGAAGTTATGAAACAACATATAAAAGGTTCTTTCTTTTTTCCTTTTTCTCAAGTCAAGATGTCGCAAGCAAACATTTTCCACCAAACTTCCAGAGATAATTGCTTTGCTGCTTCCTCTCGCTCTGCAGACACTGAAAGATCAGAGTCTGCACTTTCACACATTTCACACACAAACACAAACACACACACACACACACAAGCTTGTTGCCATAAGCTCCAAATATTAAATTAGGAACAAAGCGATCTGTCAGCCGCTGCTGGACCAGAGGAATCGGCAGCAGCTTCAAAACCACCACAGCTTTGACTCAGGTTCACGACTGAAGAGTCAATGGAAGAGATGGTTTTTAAAGACACAAATGAGAAACCTACAGTGCAATGGGCAGAGTTAAAGGATCTGTACCTAATCAGTGTGGAGGGAGGTATGAGATCTAGAGGAGAAGAGATGTTCAATAAGGCCTCTGCTGATAGAAACCATGTTTAGGTGGAACAGAGGAGTCAGATCTTCCCTCAGGCTTCCTTCCTCTGTTATCGCAGGACTAAATAGAGACACAATTTCTTTCCAAAAGAGAGACAATTTTCTCTCCGACGCTCTTTGCCTCGTGTGAAGGTTTCTGTAATTTAGCTGCTCGCCCCCGAGGAGGAACACGGTGCCACGGCTGGGTCATCACAAAGCATCGGTTCACCGCGATGCCGAGGAGATTATTCCCTCGTTTCGCTCTGTTAAAGAGCCGGGGCCCGGAGACAGGGCGGGGGGGGAGGGGGAGACGATATGACAGAGGCTTGCTGGAGAGGAGGAGAGGAACGGAGAGATGACAGGAGAGGGTGAAGAGGAGGAAGACAAAAGGAGGGAGATAAAAGGGGGCGTAGAGTCGAGGGATAGAGGGGAGACCGGAGGGACTGAGGCAAGAGGAGAGCAAGAAGGGAAGAGGGTGGAGGAAAAGAGGATGAGAGAGAAACAGTAAGAGGAACGTACAGCAGGTAAATCTTTAGTTTCACATCGTGGACTCCTGTGAAACATATGGGGAAGATCCAGGCGAGGGGCGGAGCCTGTAGAGCAGCAGGGGTGGAGCCTGCAGAGCAGCAGGAGGCCGGACATGACGTATAAACTCTGCTGTGGAAAGATCAGTGTTGTTGTTTACAGCTCATCCACATCATCACTAGAAAGATCTGGAATCTCCTCGGCTGTCCAAGTTGTACGGCTCCTCTTCTTCATCCTCAGATGTTTGGATTCATTTAATTTTGTTTCAGGTTTGCGTCACATCTTTTCCAGAATTGCTAAAAAAATATTTTTTTAAAACTCATGGTTTTGCTTCACCTTCTGGAGTTGAAATGGTGAAACTCTTCAGTGAAATTCCTCTTGCTCTGTCCCTCTGGATGGTTTCCACAATCAGGATTCCTTCTCCTCTCCTCCTGAGGAGAACACTGAATATTTGTGTATTCTGAGACCAAACTAACCAGAGGAACAAGATGTTATCCGTCCTCCAGCCATATCACATTGGGCCTGAATACAGTTTTAAATATTAGAACATTTGGTGCATGTGAACTTTGTGACCGTGCTCGTAAGTGAACTCGTTCTTCAACCACCAAGAAGCTGCTTCGAGCTCCTGAGGGAGACAAATCCAGATAAACTAATAAAAACAACAAACTTTCATCTTATGGCAAATGGAGAAGGAGAAGTACAAGAAGAGTGTGGTCGGAGAGTTGTATTAGTGCTACTCATGAGGTGTGTGTGTGTCTGTGCGTGTGTGTGTGTGTGTGTGTGTGTGTGTGTGTTGTACAGTACAGACGCAGCAGTAGGAGGATGGAGGGTGTGGAGGGAACAGGAGCAGAGCAGCGGACATCATTATAATTCAAGGTAGAAGTCTGACTTATCACCTCTTGGTCCCCTGCCGTGAGCTCAGTGGCCCATACTAATACACACACACACACACACACACACACAGATAAACACACAGACACACACAAACACACGCACGCACATCCACGTGCACATCATGCTTAGAGGAAACACCACCCGCGATCCTGCTGTGTGAATCGCAACACAAATACACTGATATATCCATAATACTAAATATAACTACACATATTATTACTCAGTCTTACAAAGACACACACAGACACACAAACACACACACACCAAAAAGGCAGCAATGACTTTTGACCTGTGTTGCTGTGATGAGGTTTTTGTGGGAGGGCACCCACTGGCCTCCTGCAATGTGCCCAGTGGTCCATAGCAACACACACAGACACACACACACACACACAGACACACACACACAGGCACACACACACACACACATCCCAGGAGTGTCACCGTGGCGACCCTGGGCTCTGCTAACTAAGGCTCCCTGCAGCTGGTGGTAATAGAAAGATGAGGCGGCGGCAGCGTCTCTGCAGGATCAGCAGGTTCTGGTCCTGACACGTCTTCCTAGAGGTCATAGGTTTGAATCCCACAGGGAGCCTTCCCCCCCGCTGCGTCACCTCTGACTTCACCACAGATCGGTCACGGCAGCTCCACGCTCCTCAAACTGCCTCGTTATTCACACGCCTGTCGCTCAGGGACCATTATTATTATTATTATTAAAAAATTCAAGGTATTTCTTATTTATATATATATATTTATATATTTACCAGGGATTCACTAATAGGTGGATCGGACTCTGGATCCAGATGTAAAGTGGTGTAAACTGATTTTAAGAATGTTCATTTTCCTGAAGGTCAGTTCAGAAACAGTATCGTCAATATCAGTCTCGTATGATTTAGTGATTGTTATATTAAATTGTGTGAAGCAGTTAAACAGGATTTGAGCCCAGTTTTCTTTTTTCAGCAATTTATCTTCCATCTTTAGTTTTATTTTAAACTTTTAAGTATTTAAAAAAATGTCCTGTACCTTATTACTTTTTACTTGACATGAGAATATTATTTAAGAACTTATTTATAGCTCAATTCAATGTGAAAACAGACAATAAATATTAGTATTATTACAGCATTACAGTGTCTTCAGTAAAACACAGACGTCAATACATCAAATATTTCATATAATACAATATTTCTCCTCCTGGACCTCTCTACATTTAAATGAAATACTCCTGATTTCTACTTTTTCATAACATCTTTTTATGAAACGTGGACGTGAAAGTCTTTCCTCATTGCAAACAGGTAAATCTGAGTCCGTCTGAGGTGGCTCCACATCCCAGTGTCTCATACTGGATCAGCTTCAGTGTAAGAACATCACAGCTGTAGATTCAACAGGTGAAGTCTCTTTAAGTTAAATAGACTTTGCAGCAGCAGCCTTCAGGATCTCTCCCCTACAGATCAGAACCTTCAGCCTCTGAAATGCAGTCGCAGTCAATCACCTGGACCTATAGGTCGAGGAGGTTGTTGTTGAGCGGATGTGTGGCGCTGATTGCGTTGTAATGTCAGACAAAAATACCATAATGGAGGTGTTGTGTCCGTCTTGTCTATATGGAAACTAGCTGTGCCGCAAAAAGAACATTGTTATTCTGAACACAGCTCAACTCGTAACCGCTGATTACACGGATCTATCAGCTCGAGAGGCGTTTCCAATTGTTTTTCCATCTGACCGCAATCAGCCGCCGCTCAGGCTGGAGTGTACCTACACACGCACCACACACACACACACTCACACACACACACACACACACACCACACACACCACACACACACACACACTTCATACACCGAGAGCAAATCCAAGTGCACATGTATATTTTAAAATAAATACATCCACCTGAATCTTTCCAGTCAGTAACACAAAAACAATTGTGTACATTAAATGCAAATCATAATGTAAAGCTGCACACACTGATGTACTTTTCACTGACTGTTGAGGTACGAGCTTCAATATCCATTTTTCGTTTGAATGGGTTTTCAAATCAGTAACTTGCATGTGTATGGAAATGTCTACAAACCATTTTGAGAACTGGAACCATGCATATTCATGTTCTTGTAATTTATATTTAGTGTTTTTACTCAAAATCACAGATTTGACAAGAGCAACTGCTTCTCATAAATTTTCCATCACAGGAGACACATGTGTTTTTACTGTTGTCGTGCAAAATGTGTCAGAATAAGAGACATTTCGCTCCATAAACACTTTTATTCTGAAATAAAGTCGTCTCTATGGGCAGATCTGATAAAACAAACAAACATTAAGTCGAGTTATCAAAAGAATCGAAGGAGGTGATGCTGTATGTTGTATTAAAATGTTTAATAAAGTGTTTTCAAAATGAGTTTATTCCTATGATCATGAATAGTGTTTGATCTATAAGCTTCAGGTTGTGGCCACAGTTCTACAGGAGGAGGTTTCTATTCACAGAGGTCCACAGAGACATCTCACAGGTAGAAGAGAAACATCTGATTCATAAACGTGTGATTCAGTGCAACATGATGAAATATTACATGTACGGACGTCTGTGTGTAATGAAAACGTTTAACACTATAATATTTGTGTTATTCTTTTTGACAAATTTGAGCAGACGCGATGTGTCATGTGACCGAATGTGTTTTTGAATAAGTAAATTATCACAGTTTCAAACACTTCAACAGTCGAGAGGGAGGAAAACATGGATCTGAATTATTGACCAAACAAATGTGATTAAAGTTGCTCTTCTCAGATTCAGACGATTGTGTGTGTGTGTGTGTGTGTGTGTGTGTGTGTGAGTGTGAACATGTTGAGTTAATATGATTAGTCTGGTTCTCACCAGTGTCTGAGATGTGTTTGTGAGCGAGAACAAAAGATCGGAGAGAGTGTGACTGATGGACAGGATTATAATTTAGACCGAACGAGAGCCGTGAATTAATATGATCTGTTCCTCTGAGCGTCCATGAGACGGAACGAAGGTGGGACAGAGAGAGAGAGAGTGAGAGAGGGAGAGAGAGAGAGAGAGACTGTGTGAGTATCAGTGTGTATCGGCTCTGCATATTTGAGTGTGTGTGAAGCAGAGTGTAGAGAAGCCAGACTGACTGCTGATGTCAGCACTTTTCATCTATTTTTAAAGGAGACCTTCACACACACACACACACACACACACACACACGACTCACACCACACACCACACACACCACACACACACACACACACACACCACACATCACACACACATCACACACAGGTATCTGGTCGCTCCTCATCTTTCTTCCATGGTATTTTTAATATTCTTTCAGCTGCAGTTTTTCAAAGGGAAGTCCATCACAGTGACGATTGTTTGATCTGCTCCCAGATCAGCAAACGGTCGACTGAGGCAGATCTGAGGAGGCAGATCCTCCGGCTCCAGGAAACCAGGATCCTGCTTCTACCCTCGAGGAACTGAAGAGTTCATGCTCATTGAACTAATTATTATTATAAACAACGAACAACACTAGTGTCACCACCTTTTTTACAGTTTAAGAAACTACGTCTGTTTTAAAACTGAATAAAATCCCTGGAAATTTCATATAACATGTCTTGATATGTAATTAAGAAATGTATTTATGATCCGTCTTCATTCCTCAAGGTCACAGGAGGTCGTTTCCTTTGTGTTGATAATCGCATTCTGTAAAAAGAATGAGTTTTTAGAGGCAGGTTTAGGATTTGAGCAGAACGATAAATGACAGAGCAGAGGAGAAGCGTCTTTCCACCGTCCAGTCGTATCTCTATTTCTTTTTCTGAGATCTTTCTATTTCTTTTCTGTCCCTACGTCCATTTTCTCCTGCGATTCATTCCCTTCACCTCAGTGGAGATCTGAAAGGCCACTGACCCTCATCACCAAATGCATTACGAGCACCAGGCAGGGTGAG